>NW_027019317.1:5565977-5840333 GCF_013076305.1 Rhopilema esculentum
CATCGTCACCATCATTACATCATCATGCTTATATTTATGCTGTGTACAACCGCTTTTTTTCTTTGCACTTGTAATAGTTATTTTCAATGTAAATGTGCCACATACAAACTACCTTGTAATAGTGAGGTTTGTAAGTGTTATGTTTTTCAAAATGAAATGACAACTGGTTTAGAATTAATTATTGTTATTATTATTATTAACAATTTCTTTTACGTTGGCAAGAAAGAACAACAAATAAATATAGCTAATAAGCTAATTAACGCCAACAAAATATTTTAAAACCTACTTTACAATGTCCATACCAAAACCTACAAAAATCTCTAGATCATTAATGAAAATTTCGCACAATCTGTAGATGCAAGTTTTTCCATGCCATAATTTTATTTTTCGTTTGAACTCAACTAGTGTGTTGGAATCTTTAATTTCCCGTGGTAATGAGGACCACAAATGGTGACCTCTGTACTGAATATTCTCTATTCCGTATGTTGTCTGTCGGCACATGTTGTCTTCACTTTTGGCAACTGCAAATGATTTTCACCCCTTAGATTGTATAGAATATCTCTCTCAGTAAAAGTGTTTTTCATAAATGTTGGATTTAGATTGTTTTTTGTTTTGAATATCTCAAATCAGAATCTAAGATATAATTTACTCAGCTGGCTTTCTGATTACTTTATGGTTTAGTTGCCACCAGTAACATCATACTTCCTACGCGTATTTTGTGTTCTAAGTTAGAAAGAATGTCGAATGAGAAAGCGTATATATTTAAAATTTTCGGTTTTGAATGACACAATATTGCTGCAATATTCGGTAACTTTCTCCTCAGTAATATTCTATCTAACTGTTATCTTGCTTGCAAGAGTCTTTACAGCGCACACGACTGATCTCTTGGCAGAACACAGTTCATTGCTAGCCAAGAGTGATACTGCGCAGGAGATTTATCAAGAAACGGACATGAAATGCTTATGCGATATTTGCTTTGCTGAAAACTTAATCTGTTCGCAAATATTTTCTTAGATACCTTAAAAGGTTGTTCAACGTTGGTGCTTATCGATAAGAACATTTGCTTCCTAGACGCAAGTTAAATCAAATTGACATGTGTCTCATTGTTTGAAGAAATGAGATTTTTTCCTCGATTTTGACCCGTGCTGTTTACATTCACTGCTGCGTCAAAGCATTCTGGTCAATATACATGTTTTATCTTCATATGTGGCTTGGACAACGGTGAATAGTATCTCTTTGCAATACAGTTGACATGCTGCTTGAAATTGGTTGTTTTCTCAGCTTACCTAAAGCTTTTTCTATTAACTTAAACGGACCACCAGAAATGCAATCAGACACTCGCCATGTATACGTTTGTTAACTGTCAGCGGATGATCCACACCTGTCGCTATTCATATTAATGCTAAATGACGACTGGGTTACGTCAGATGAATTTTGGACATTACCAATCAGGTTAGCTTCATATTTTTTTACGGTTGAGATCGATTTTTAAAGCTATTCTCTTGACAATTATTAATGCAAATTCTAATTTATTTACTTTTTAAAAAATCTTATCTTGTTAGTCATAGATTATATTATTTCTCATTAAAACTTTTTATTTTGATCATACTGGTCTCCTGTGTAATTCAGCCAAGAATTATGATATGTGTGTATTTTAGTATGGTAAAAACCTTTTTTCTTATCCTTTAGGATGGTGACCCAAGTATTTTGGTCCTTCACATTTACTGCTATAATTCAAATTCACGGTTTTTCAGTGGTATGGGACACTAGTATGTATCTTTTGTCTACATTTCATGAACAAACTCTTTGACTTAACAGCTGTATTCGAGTGTTCGTTATATGAGGTGTAATCGTGGTATTGTCTTTTTATGTCCAAAAAGCATGAACAGGGTAAATTTCATCTTACAGTTTTTTCAGCTTTTGCCTGTTCTTTAAGAATTGAAGCTGTAGCGTAGATTAAGATCTTTATTCATTAAATTTTGTATTGTTTCAAACGCTAATGCTGGCTAATACTTTTGTCTTAGTTATTAAATCGTCAGAGCTAGCACTGTTATTCTGGTTAATAAATAGATGCTGAACAAGAAAATTGATTTTGTAACTCAATACTTTTTCCATAAGTATCAAGAAGATATCGCTTGTCTGGAGAGCAGTATATTGTGATATTTCTAAGAGTTTCATCTTGTTATAAGATTCAATGTACAGCTGCAAATTGAAGACTTTAGTAACTGCAGTAATGCTGCACAACGAATAAGACAATGGAGCAAGACGAATATAAAGCTGTGTGTACATAGAGAAGAGATTTTTTCATTGCAGCCAAAAATCTAATTTTTAGCTTCAAACTCAACATAAATCACATTTTACAGTATAAGACTGTGTGCTCGGCAACTTTCGTCACTGATCTTTATTGCAAGTGGCAACTTTTTCTAACGAGACTGATACAAAGTGTATCACTTCTCAATAATCTAACACACACAGCACGAAAGACTTTTTTTGATAGTTGAGTTATTAAATCTTGAGTCCAAACGGAATCACTCTGACCATTGGTTTGATTTTGTTTTGAGACAGGAGCGCATTTGACTGCATGCTAGAAGATATTTTCAGAAAAATTTACCGCTGCCAGAAGCGAAAACAATTTTATTTTTAATTTTGTAATATCCTTTCGTCTAGCGAATTCAAAAAAGATTATCAAGGAATGATTTATCTTGCAGCTGCAGTTTTGGAAAGCAATATATTAAAAGTTTTGAACGAAGGATTATTTTATTTAGGGACGTAGAACTATAATATTAGTGTGTTGTTTTTTGTTTGTTAAAACTTTGATAATTGTGTCATCTTTACACATCAGCTTCAGCTTCAGCTATTCAGTACATTTCTATACCGGCCTACCTCTTATAAGAATGCCACGTGAAACTAACCTTTGCTCTCAAAGTATGTTGTCAAAACAGTGAAAGTAAAATGAATAAGGCAATTTGACGACGTTCCTTCGATAAGATATATTTGCTTGAATAACCACTGTTGATTCAGGTTGCATTCACCAATTGTTGTTTACTACTGTCCTATATTGCTTATAGTGACTGACTCGCAATATGACTTGCAAGGGTGCCGTTATTGTTCTTATAAGTAATAATAAGTATCTTTGAGTTTATTTTTTGGTAGTTTCCGTTCATTAACGTTCATAAATGTTAAATTTTTTAAAATATCATATTCATCGCTTCTAACAAATGAATTTTATTTCCTTGTAAAAATAAAATAAAGCATGCCTCATTCTCTATCTCTTAAACGCTCTGTTTTTATGTTTCTAGACATGGGACAATATCCATCTGCATGGCAGACAATTTTAGGCGGTGACTACAGGCATTACAATCTGCTTGCTTTGCTTAATGTTCAGTCACTCGAAAAAGACTTTCGTTGGAGATCAAAACATCTGGATGTTGGAGATGGTGTTATCCTTGTAGAAGCCACACGATATGCAATTAATCGGGTAAACATGCTTGGCTTCCTTAAGCTGCCACTGTCTTTTCAAATAACTGATTGCAGAGAATCCCGTGCACCATTTTCAACCTATCGAAACATCTTGGTTTTAAACGGACTGACGTCATGGCAAACGACATACTATTTGATTACGAATACGATGGCAACTGCGCCGATGGCGAATGTGCTGGCGTCTAGTGAAGCATTTGATCATGTCATGAAGCCAGAAGTGTCAAGGAAATTCAAAATGGATGAGATACATCGTAATGTGTTTCGTACTGTCCCATCTGATGCCTTGGAGAACGAGGCTATTGTTGATATTTTAGAAAGACTGAATTGGACCTACATTTCCGTTGTCAGTTCCAATGATTTGCGCACACAGCAAACAGTGGAGAACTTTGCAGCTCTTGCGTACCAAAGAGGAATCTGTATTTCACAGACCATCTGGATTTCAGACAAGCCGAGTAGAAACGAATACGTTGATGCTGCAATCAAGTTAACAAGGGGAGACTCAGCCAAAATTGTGGTGCTTGTCACAATGTTGCATGAAGCGTGGGAGTTCTAAATGCGGTTAAAAATAATGATGGAAATTTGACTTTTATTGCTGGCACTGGCTTCCGCGCAAATTTGCACGATTTGAGAGTTAAGAAAGAATCAGTGAAAGGCTTGCTTCATTTGCAACATGCAGATACCTACGATAAAGGCTTTGAGCAATATTTTATGAATTTAAAGTTCAGCACCAACAAGTATCGTTGGTTTGGAGAATTCTGGAGCATGCTTTTCAATTGTAGCATTCCGTATAGATATAAGTCACTTAGTAGCAGTTTAAGTGACAAGAGACCTCGTTGTACTGGCATCGAAGATCTTCATGAGGTGGATGTAGATTTAAAGTATTCATTAGTCAAGCCAATTTTGAATGCTGTGGATTCATTTGGATGTGCTTTGAAAGAAAGCGAGGCACATGCTAACTGCTCATTTACAAGCAGAACTTGTAGAGAAACTATTATGAAAAACTCTGTCAAATTCTTTGGAAAAAGGAAATGCAAAATATCTGATTCGATTGCAGTGAATGAACAAGGCTTTAACTACAAAGATTTCCTAATTTTGAACTTTAACGGCTTGATGTACAAAGAGTTGGTAAATGGACCTATGATGTAACCAGTCGAAAAAGTTCGTTGAATCTATCCAGAGAGGATGTGGTATGGAGCAATGATGTTATGCCTTTGTCAACTTGCTACAAGCCCTGTCCTAATGGTTTTGTTAAGGACCGTGGCTCAGCAGGAAATATCTGTTGCTTCACTTGCTCGAAATGCGGCAAAAATGACATTGTCTCTAATGACACGTGTGTTACATGCCCTTTATATGAAGTTCCCAACTGGTCGAAAACCAGTTGTGACAAATTGCCGTCAATTTTCGTCGACTCTCAGTATGGTTACCGATTAATACTTATAATAGGAAGCACTATGGGTATTGTTTTAAACACGGTGACGATTGGTACGTTTGTTTGGTTCAGAGATCGGAAAGTAATCAAGGCAACTGGAGTAGAGCTTAGCCTGTTTATACTTGTAGCTCTGTACCTCTGCTTCGTTTGTCCGTTTGTCTTTGTCCTAAGACCATCTGTTATTGTGTGTGGAATTCAGCGATTCATCATGAGTCTGAGCCTCAATGCTAGCTACATTCCTCTGCTTTTGAAAACAAGCCGTATCTACCGCATTTTCAAGGCTTCTAAATCTCTTGTTTTAAAGCCTAGTTTTGTTAGTACAAAATCGCAGCTTTTGATATGCATTTTCATAATATGCATACAGTTATTGCTTGGCATCGTTTGGGTAGCTGGAGATAGGCCAAAGGTTCGTTTGGAAGTTAGTTCAAAGGGGAATCAGCTTAGTGTTCTTTGCAGATCTGACCCAGCCAACGCGGCTCTGAATCTTCTTCCATGCGTTGTGGTGATGGGTGCATGTACTTTTTTTGGATATAAGACTCGCAATTTCCCTTCAAATTTCAACGAGGCATTCAGCATTACCATCACAATGTATATCAGCTGTTTCCTCTGGTCAATGTTTATTCCATTGCTGTTTCTCTTCGACTTGAAAAGAGACAATGCATTTGTTACAGCTTTTCTCACCTCGTATTTTATGATAATTCTTGGGTTAGTTATGCTGGCTGGTATTTTCGGAACTACGTTGTGGAAATTGTATGTTCATAAAGACTCTACACCGCAGACTGGTCAATTTTTTCACAGCGGGAATGAGAGCAGTTTTGCTGGCAGTACCTTCACTAATATTTGCGCTCCTGACAAGTCCCCTAGCCATTCCGTTCGAAGGATGAAGGACGTTGGAACCGACCCTATTGAAGTTTTTCCGAGTTTTCTTCTGGAAGAAGACGCCAGAAAAAGGCTTATTTACTCCAAAGCGATTATACCTAGAAATAGGTTAAACAGTTTCTAGTTGAGGTCATTTATTTCAAGAACATTCCGGGGTTTTTGCTAACAAGCTGATTCCGGAAACGCAAGAGAGAACATATCGTCGTGAATTTTGCCAACATATAATTTTTAAAAGATGGTTTTTGCTGAAAATCATTTCCAGCAACATATGTCCTATTGTTCTTAACCGTAAAGGTTTATGTGTATTAATTTGTTTTGGTTTATTTTGCATTGTGGTGCAATTATTCAACTCCCGCTGTCATTTGAGTCAATGGTATGCTTATTCTATTCAGTGATTTCAGATAAACGATAAATAGGTCTAAAAAGAACTATGCAACGAAACAGCAATTAAGTCTTGTTAGTGCAACGCCTTTCCAAAGTTTTTATGAAGAGTATCTTAACGAAAGCCGATCTTTGTTCGACGTTAATTTCTCTTTTTGCGCACTTAAATCGAATATGCGTTGAGGTGATCCTATTTTGTTACTCAGATGTAACTTGGCTGTACATTGAAATTTCAGTTTAGGGTTTTACTAATAGAGCTAAGATATTCGTGTTTTTGCAATCAAAGTGGTTTTAGGCTTTCACTTCTGTTTCCCATGGAGGCAGACTCCTTATTTCTCCAGCAGCTGTGTACATTTAGTCGGCTTTTAGCTGTATTATTTATTGTTCTTACGAAAAACCTTGTAAAACACTGCACCATAGAGTGAATTCGTTCACTAATTGCCTCAAAGCAATTGCAAAGTTATGGTAAACATACATTTTCTGTTCGCTATTGATTGTATGTTAAAGTTGAATTAGCCTATTTTATATTTCGGCGTGTGGCTTTCAGAACAAACAGATAACATTCGAAATCTTATTCTCTGTTTGCACTGATTATTGCATGGTTACGTAAAACCTTGACTACATAGCACAACAGATACGTCCAAACCAAATAAAGGCATATAGCACGTTTATTTTAAAATTTTATGCTTTTGATCTTGTTCTTTTCACTCCCACTCATTAACAAGGTTTAAAATTAACATATTATTTATTAAAATTGCAAAATATCATCCTAGAATACAATACAACTTGTACAGTTAGTGTTAAGATATCGCACCTTCTCCCTTTTAATTCTGATATCTTAACACCTACACCCCCTTTCATTTCGATTTGACCCCCTCCGTCCTTCTCAACTTTGAATAGCAGAAAGGAGCTTAGAGGTTTAACTCGAAATGCATGCTGCAAACTATCATTGCTTATTTCTGCTTTTCAATGCGCCATCTATTTTTTTCTTCAACTCTAAACTTTAATACTGAATTATATGCTTTATAATGTATATTGCACATGTTGTAAACAAAATTGTAGATAGTGCAAATGTCAGACAATGAGAATATTTATAGTCCAAGAACTCTGTTATACTAATGTATGTTTCTTTTTGTCACCATTCGGATGTTTCGATAACTTTTTACTTTTCGTGAAAATATCAGTCCGCCAGTGACAGTGACAATAACAATTTCTTTTTTCTGTTCTGAAAGTGGCGTCAGGTAGCAAGTAAGCCAAAGCTGCGCCCTGGTACTTTCTAGTTTTTGGTTGTTTTTGCTTTTTGAAACATTTTTATACGACTTTATGCTGTTAGCTACTCGTGAAGAAGCACACGTCCGCGGATGCTGCTTTTCTCTTTGGCAAGAAAGTTTAGTTTCAAATGTGCCTTTTCTTCTTCTTCTTTGTTAGAGTCCAAGGGCTGAGAAAATAGATAGAGAGTTTGCGTAGTTTTGAAGCTAATTTTTAAATTTAAATGGTGTTGTGAAACGTTTTGCTCCATTTTTCACGTTCCTTTGCGTAGTGTGATTGAAATCCAAATTTTGTGACATTATGTTCTCACTTACAGGCGATTAAATGCATCATCGGTTACGTGACAACCATTTACCATCAAAATGTTTCAAAGTGCCAAAGTGACCATACGAGCAATACGAAATAATATCCAACTTAATCAGGTGGTCGCATTAGTTGGACTAGTCAGGTGGTCGCATTTGAGCTGGCGCCTGTTAAGTGAATCTGATCAATGCCAGGCTCGACCCCAGACTGATACGGATCAGCCTTTCGTTTACATGGGAATGCTCGGAATCGATATGCTATCTGTACTAATTTTGATTCGCTTTGGAGAGCATCCCACCTTGGGCTATCTGTACTAATTTGGATTCGCTTTGGAGAGCATCCCAACTTGGGATCCCGTCTCGTGTAAACGGTGGGACCTGAAAAAGGTGGGACCAATCCCAAATTGGCCTGAAATTGGCACGGACAGAAGGCGAGGCTGATGTACTATATAATTTGAGTTGATTTAGCGTTGTGCTTCGACCTTTTCTTTGTCAGATTTTGCGCGCCTTGTTCGACCACAAGATGAGAAAAAAACAAGATGTTGAAAGTTTTCATTTTTCATGAGTATTTCGATAAATTTAGCGAACAGGCTCAAACAACAGGCTCCAAAGAAAATGATTTGCTTTGTACTCTAGTGTGATCTTCAGGATTAGGGCTGTCTCTTCATAGCTTCAAATAAACACTTTGTTGGTAAGTTTCAAATTCGAAGCCGTTTTCTTCTCAATCTTTCTACAAGTTGATAGCATAAGCAATTTACGCATGAGTATTCCTTTAAAATGAACCCAGAAAGCAGTAGGTTGATATTTGGGATCGAGCCCATGTAAACACAATATTACTTAGGATCGGTCCCCTGTGAATAATTGTGAGGTTTTGGGATCGATCTCGTGTGGGACTGGATCAATCCCATTTTCCCCGTGCAAACAGGGTCTAAGAGTTACTACGGTTACAACATGTATCCGTGTTGACAAACAACTCTACAAATGTGAAAATCCACCGGCATTGTTTCATGGCCCCAAACTTGTATCGAATATTTATTACTAGTGAGTTTGCATTGAAAAAACAGGAGGTATTTAATAAACCAAATGCATTTCATGTTGATATTATATTTGGCCTGCTACTAACAATGACTGCCATATTTTCATATGGTTTTCTGTGAACAAAAAATTCAGCAAACTATATGGCGGGTCTTTAAAATACCCATCAGCAACAGGGGCGGATCCAGAGCAAACTTGAAGGAGGGGCAGTTGGTAGTGGGAGCGCTGAAAAATTTTCAAAAATTGATGACGAGAGAACGCTGTATACAACAATTTCAAATCCATTTTCGGAATAAACAACATAACTTTGAAGTAATCCTTGAAGCAAATTAACCTATTGGTCCCAAAAACTTTTTCACCTGATTCTCATTCTTCAAAAGGGGCGCACAATTTCCAAAAAGGGGCGCCATACTTGCTTCAACTCGTCCAGGGAGGGGCAAATGCCCCTAGTTACCCCCCCCCCCCTTAAATCCGCCACTGATCAGCAGCAAGATATACCTTGTTTGTCATTTAACGACGAAATAAAACAATTTAGCCTGTTAGCGACCTCTAAAAGAATAGCCATGATTTTAGAACGTTTTCAAGTAACATTTTGCAATAAACATACTTATCGATAGTTTTATTTAAATTAACTAAACGCAACGAAAACTTGCCGACATATGCTTATCAATGATTTGAAAATGAATAGATTTATTGCAGGTGATCCATCTGAAATTGCCGACGATTATTTGTGGCCTTTTATCCACTATCAGCTGTTGAAAAATGTTTTGATATCTACCAAGAACAGTTGGTGGAAAATTAGAACTTTTTGCAATTATGCTAATCCTTATTCAACCCAGGTGAAATTTTCAAAAGCCAGGTTTTGAAAAATTCGCCAGTTTGTGCTTAAAACTGTTATTTAAAATTTAGTTTCACATACTCGTATCCAAAAAGTAAATTTATTTTTACGAAAGCCGTTTTCAGCAGCTGTACCTTCTTGTTTTCAAATCGAGCATAAAACTCGTCGTGTCTTGATTCATTGTCATTCAGGTTGTTAGGAGTAGGAAGTGAGGATCTGGTCAGGAAAAAAACAAGGTAATTTTGCATGTTTTTCATCAGGTAGAGCTATACCATCATTAATAGCCGCTCATTCTGCTTTAATGACGTCACATCTTTTTATCAAAATTGGTCCATATCTTTATAAATTTTTTAGTTTTAATACAATTTCATCAAATTTGACAAAACTTGAGTACAAAATTACTTCAATTTTAGGTTGAAAGATTTAAAGAATGAGGCTTTCCTTTTTGGTACCTTTCATTTTTTGCCATCAATTGGTACCTTTCATTGGAGCCACTGTTCCTTCAGAGTATGGTACGTTCTATTTCTTATTAATCTAGAATGCTAGTTAAAATTGATTCATTATGTTTCTTTGCAATCTTCGAAAAAGAACCAGCTACACCACATATCATTCTGACGCAATAATTTTTACTAGTTAGTTCAGCATACTTTGCTGTAGTCGCGAGGAAATTGACGTAAAGGCTATCTGACCGCTGTGGTGTTGAGTGCGGCAGAGTCTAAGGAAAATTGTGGTTTTGTTGCTTCATTGACCTTCAAAGCGTACGAATTTACAATGCAATTGCAATTTATCTTACACTTTAAACACTTTTTTGATGCACTTAGTTCTTTACATGTTAATAAATTTATCAAACATAATTCCTAAGGGGTTGAACTGTTTCAAGTCTGTGAATTTTTTTCCCAAACTTGAAATAATTTCAGTTCGCTAATATCAATTTTTTTTCATTGCAGTCTATAGAAATACCCTATATATCGTAAGAAACCGTTGGTCATATTCTTATCTCATCACTGGATTTTTCAACATCAGGTCACTTGATGCTGAATACCCTAATTATCGTGAAGGGATCGTGATGTTGGAGGCCATGCGTTTTGCACTCCAAAGAATACAGCGCCTTACCGGAATCGAAGTCGGTTACTATATTTTTGATTGCATTGATTCGTCTCCTCCTATGGTCTTGCCTGGATATCCATTTGTGAGCGGTCTTTACTCTTGGCAAGCCATAAGGTATTTGCAGTATCAACACCAGCTAGTGGCGACACCTTTGCCATTTATGAATGTTGAATCTTGGGGGACAGAAGGAAACTTCAACTTATCTAAATCTGCTTTTATGGACAGTAACGATCTCAATTCTGGTGGCCAACAAGGAAAAATTGCGATAAAAAAAATGATTGATATTCTGAGAGCAAATTTTTATGCCACCGTCCCACCTGAGCAAATGGAGATAAAAGCAATCGTTGACATCCTAATTAAACTGAACTTAACGTACATTTCTGTCGTAGGTTCAAATGATCTAGAAACACAAAATACGGTAGAAACCTTCGTTGATTGGTCTTTGCAGCGAGATGTATGCCTGTTCATAAAAGTTTGGATATCTAAAAGCCCAAGTGAGCCGGAATGTAGAAAGATTCTCGATGATTTGAGAAAAGATAAAAGAGCAAACGTTGTCATATTATTCACGAGTTATCGAGAGACAATGTGCCTTATGAAAAGTGGGATATACGCAAGAAGATTGACTTTTATATCCGGTAGCAAATCAAGGCTGCAAACAAAAGTCAGGGAGCTGCGTTCCCTAAATGACGTAACCAAAGGGTTGCTCATTTTGCAACAGGCAGACACTTATGACGAGGAATTTGCCAGTTATTTCATGAGTTTGAAACTTGCAACAAATTCTTATACATGGTTTAAAGAATTCTGGAGACATGTTTTCAATTGTAGTTTATCTGCTTCGTACATAACGAGCCGGGTATGGAATGATAACATGACCGATTCAAAGGAGTGCACTGGAAATGAGACCCTTACTACAGACCATATCGACTTGAAATATTTTTTGGTGAAGCCAGTTTTGAATGCAATTGAATCGTTGGCTTGCGCTCTTTGGAACTCTTTCAATTGTCAAAAAACCAATTGCCTTAGAAGGGCCTATATATATACGACACCTATCCAGCGTGAACTTTTTAATAACTTTAGAACGCCTAATTGTTCGCTGAGTAATGCTGTGAAATTCAATGACAATGGTTATTATGAACGAAACCTTGTTATTTTAAACTTTAATGGATCTCAATACAACGAAGTAGGGTATTGGAACTATTCTCGTGAATTGCGTTTATTCGCGCTTGCAGTCAAAGATATTGCATGGAAAAACGACACAATCCCAAAATCTTCCTGTTACCAAAGCTGCGACAAAGATGAGATTAAAGACCGAGGTTGCGATAGTTCAGCTTGCTGTTACGTCTGCCGTAAGTGCAACCGTAATTATTTTATAGAAAACAATATGTGTATTAAATGCCCAGACTATCATGTACCTACAGATGACAGACGCATGTGCAGAATGCTTCCAAGACGTTTCATGGATAGTGAGAATCTTTATACCGCGGTTCTCCTGGCGGGTACTCTTGCTGGAATCTTTCTCAACACAGCTATTGTTGCTTTTGGAATACGGAACAAAGAAAGCCGCGTCGTGAAAGCGGCCAGCAGAGAACTCAGTCTCATCATGGTCATATCTCTCTACCTATGCTTTGCTTCCAGTTCTCTGTTCCTCTTGCAACCGACTAGGTTTGTTTGCGGAGCTCTCAGCTTGGCAACAAGCACCAGTTTAAATGCATTTTACGCACCGCTGCTGCTAAAAATCGTGCGACTGTATCGCATATTTTCACAGTCTAAGAAATCTGTTAAGAAGCCAGCACTTGTCAGTCCTAAATCCCAAGTGTTACTGTCTCTATTGTTGGTGTCGGTTTTCCTTATTTATGACGTCATTTTGCTGATACTGAAGAAGCCATCAGTGAAATTTAAGATGAACGCAGACACGAGTTATGTAACTGTTGCCTGCCAATTGAGACCAACATTTGTTATCTTAACTTTTCTTCCAAATCTTATATTTATGATGGCCTGTACCTATTACGGCTATAAAATTCGAAACTTTCCGTCGAATTTCAATGAGTCGTTCAGCATCAGAATTACACTGTACGTCAGCTGTTTTTTGTGGGCAATTTTTGTTCCATTGCTCTTTCTCTTCGAATATAAGCAAAGAAATGCTTTCACAGTAACATTTCTTGTAGCATCTATTTTTGTGTTGTTTGGTATTGTTCAGTTGGTTGGAATATTCTTCCCATTGGTATGGAAAGTTATCGTGCACAGGCAGTCAGCTAACCAGATCACGCCATCTTCTAGTCAGTTTAACACTGTTGTCAGGAGTGCAGTTGACACAATCCACCAAGCCATGAAAAACGATATTGTTCAAGACAATCGTGTCTCCCATCGAGACGTTGGCACTGATCCAATCGCATTTGCAGACATCAGCATTGAAAACTGATTTGTTTAGATTTAAATCAATACCATTTATTTGAAATTTGTAATTTATTTTCTTCATGAAACGCCTTTATCTATTTGTTTTCATTGTATTTTTATACACACAACTAACTATTCAGCATTGTGTGCACAAACTAATTTAATTACGCTGAAGATGCTAGTTGCAATGATTATCACGTTTAAAAAGTCAAGATTGACAGAAGTGATGATCAAATACTCTGATATATCAAACTTTTGCAAGCATAAATCCTCTTTCCGTCAATCCACAAAAGAACGAGCCCAACACAAAAGCACAAACGCTTGTTTTATTTATTGCAAATATGCAGAAATTTCACTACTCCTTTTGGTATCATTTCAGTATAAAATTAGAGCTTCATGATAGAACACAGTGTAGGACTAAGTGTACACAATATCAAAGTATACATTATAATAGTGCAGAGTATCGTAATGTAATAAATACAGTATCATAATAAACAGTATCACAGTATACAGTACCATAGTGAACAATATCATAATGTATACAGTATCAAAATGAACATGGTATAATCATTTGTATGCGGTATAATCATGCAGAGTAGGGTTGAAATGAACATATCATCATAGTTTATAGAATGTCTTTCCTGGCATTTTAAGTGTGATTTTGGCTCATTGTATGTCAGTCCTCCTGTCGTGCATCTTACCAATCAGATTGTCAACGGAAAACTTTGAATGTTTAGCATGCAACGTAACGGCGATCAATTTAAGCGCTAAATAAATCCATCCATCGATTTACGTATGGTTTCCAACCCGGTGCAGTCCTATTTAACGTGTGGAGAACACCGAGCCAGAGAAAAGACGATGTGCCTATTGCGTTTCTTGATTCTGACTGAACTAAACTTACATAAAAATTAACAAACTTATATACAGAAATGAATATCTAAAATTAACACGAATCATGCGAGAAAAACAAAAAAAAGAAGGCCAAGTCGAGATGGTGGGTAGATTGAATAGCTTGACAAAGATTATGCGAACATTAGGGATTATTGAAAGCGTGAAATGAGGGTGACGTAGAGAATGCCTGTGCAGCGATGTGAGAATGTGATGGAATGAATGGGAATGTTGGTACACGTCAACATCGTTAAGCTAAAATTTCGTCATTACGATCATGTCAAAGAGACTTTGGATCGCTTTGGATAAGGTCAGGCGAATTATCGTGCGATCTAAAGCCTGGGCCGAAGATTTTTACCAGTAGTTTTAGTCTGCGTGCTGCGAGCTTATAACATCGTTTACACCGTGCCGGATAAATTTTATCCGCATCAAAATTAGTTCAGATAGGCGTCGCGTTTACACTAGACCCACGCTATCCGAACAAAATTAGTTCACCTAGGAAAGTGGATTAAATTAGTTCGGATAGCTATGTGGTACAGTGTAAAAGTTTTTATCCGGATAAATTTTATCCACATCGTATCTTGTTCGAAAGCGATAGGCTATTTCATCCAATTTAGTTTTCACTGTCTCCCAATCAAGACCTTTCGCCATCTTGGCTGCCTTGTTGTCGATAAATACTCGTGTTAAAAGTGCAGTATCCTGCCAGTCCATGTAAAATTGGCATCCTTGTCAGCTTTCCCTGCTTTCGTTGCTAGTTCAGTGTCATTTTGTTTCAAGAACAAACTATTGAAAGAAACTAGGCCTAATTTATATTGACAATATCTTTGGACTTGGTCTAAAAGAGAAGCAGATGATTCTGAAGAAAGAATGAAGTCTTTTTGCGTTTATGGGAATTGTTGTTATTTTGTTGCCCAGAGAAGACTTCATTTTGGGTGTTATGTGCATGATTTAGGTCATGTGACTGCAGTTATCCGGCACAGTGTAAACGGGAGGGCAATGTGGACAAAATTTGTGCCGCACAGTGTAAACGCAAACTAATGCGAACAAGTTTTATGCGGATAAATTGTATCCGCTACAGTGTAAAACGGGTCTCAATGAGCTGTCCATTTCGATTCTAGGATGTTTAAGTCTATTTCTGCCTCCGATATCAATGTTGAGGTACAGTTTCTGTATCATGTAACAACTTTCATGTATTGCATACATAACGAGATTTGCTGTTTTGTAATCAAAATGCAGTCAGTTTTAATTGTGGTTATCTATTTTATCTAAAACATAAGTTAGATATTTTTTGTGCTTTTTTTGAATTCACGTTATAACTGTTACTTCCAGACTAGCAGACGTGTAGACAGGCAGACAGACTCACTCGCTCATTCACTCACTCATTCACTCACTCACTCACTCACTGGCCGACTGACTGACAGACTCACTGAGTCACTCACTAACCCACTTAACCACTGACTGACCGTCTTACTCACTCACTCACTTGCTCACTCGCTCACTCACTGACTCACTGGCTGACTAACTGACAGACAGACTCACTGACTCACCCATTAACCCACTTTCCCACTAACCCACTGACTGACCGTCTGACTCACTCACTCACTCACTTGCTCGCTCACTCACTCACTCACTGGCCGACTGACTGACAGACTCACTGGCCGACTGACTGACAGACTCACTGACTCGCTCACTAACCCACTTTCCCACTAACCCACTGACTGACCGTCTGACTCACTCACTCACTCACTTGCTCACTTACTCGCTCACTGGCGGACAGTCAGATGGGCGGACAGATAGTCGACATCGTTCCTATTTTGTAGCAATTAAACTGCGTATTTACGACATTATCTCATTGATACGCAAATCACTTGTTATCAAACAATCGCTGATGTTAGAACATTACAGCACACCTAAATCAAATTGTTTTCAACGATGGACGTACTATGAAACCAATTATATTCACCCAAGTCAAGACAAGGGCAGTCCTGCTCATTTTCTCTATTTGAATGTTTTTTTGTTATAGCTCAAGAGGTTAGCTGCTTCATTTGTGTTGCGAAGAACGGCAGAAATCAACAGCAGTTATCTCCCAGCTAAAGGTTTGTGCCCATTGAACCCATTCTAGTCAATGATCATTATTGTGATAACGTTTTCTGGAAGTCTTCCCCTTCTTTTTGCTTTACACAGTGCAGTTCCTTTATGATTCTACACAATGCACCCCTTCCCTCTGGTAAGTCGCTATAAGCCTGCCGAATTTTCTTGGATATCCGCAGTCTCTTGAAAAATAAAACTTTTCTTATAGAAGATAATAAGTATCACGAATTGATAGCTACGTAACCAGATCTAAATTTTAAAAAAAGTGTGTGCATCAAATTACGGTGCTCGTACAATGTTTTTTGCGAAGGGGGCAATTCGATATTTCCAATTTTTCAAATTATATTATCTTTAAAGTTTGCATTTATGTCAGGTCATGAAGCTTGTCTTCCGTTCTCTTATCTTTACAAGGACATTCATTTTATTTTACAATCAATCTGTCTTAGTTGAGCTTGTTGTGTTTTGTAATACATCATCACTACAAAAGAGACTTTATCAAGCTGCGATAAGGTCAAGAATGGTTCGCTCCTGCTTGTCGTCATATTACAGAGGTTCACAGCATCTTATTTGTATTTCGGCCTTGAAGAAGCTATGCAATCATCCAGTTCTGCTTCTCAATGCAACTAGGAAGAACACCAACCCTGCAAGTCGTTATAAAAGTGGGGAAGATGAGGACGATATTCTTCTTGAAGACGAGGTAACTATTCCTGTCTCAATTTTGTCTTGCTACTTATACAATCTTTAATTTTTTTAATCAAATGACAACATCTATAAAGACAACATCTCTGTTTAATATTTTATTATGAAGCAATAAAATAGTTAAAAAATAATAGCAGAATTCCTGATTTTGAATTTTCAGCAAGATGTAACGAAAAGAACTATACAAAGAACGTCCATAAGATGGTCAGGAGAAACTCATTTAAGCCAATGTTACATTAAATCCGAAATTACATCCCAGTTCTCGACATAACCAAAACACATGATCTAGCATAGTAGTGGAAAGGAACAGTCTCCCCCTTACTTTCTTGCGTGATAGAAAAACCTTATATTTAGCTAATTAAACTGGACGATTATTATAATTCTGAACCTAGGAAATTATGATATATCTTGAAAACTGTTTCGATCTTCTCTTCGTATAGGACTGTCTTTATGATGATCTCTACACTGTATTTCCAAATGCTTACGAAAGCTGCTATGAAGCAGCAGATTCTGGAAAGCTAAAAGTCTTAGACCGTCTGCTATGTGCATTTAAAGACCAGCACGAAAAAGTTGTCATCGTTTCGAATTCTACCAAGACTTTGGATGTTATTGAGTCGCTCCTGAAAACAAAGGCCCAAACATACTTACGGTTAGATGGACAAACATCGATGAGTGACCGGATGAAACTAGTTGATCGCTTTAACAGTAATTTTTCTGATATTGGTGAGTACCTTTTTTTCGCTACTCAAGTATCCTCAGTTGTATAACACCTAACTACAATAACAGCTACACTTTTCTCTTCTAAGAAATTAGTTTATAGGAATTGCTGTAATTGTAGATGGCGTTAAAACTTTATTATAATACAGTGAAAAGTGCATAAGTTCAAAACTACGTGCCACTTTCACCCATTTTTCTATGTTTACACCAAAATTAGGTTTCCTGTTTACAAATACTATTCCAATGCACTTTACTGGAATTTTAAAGCAAAGTGTCTAACATAAATATCTTTAACGTTTATGTATAGATATATAAAGCAGTATAAATCTATAAATGTACATGATGTTTTTAAATAATTTCGTTTTCTTAAACTTTAGCACATGACTGTATCTAGCAACTGTATCTAGCAATTTGCCCTCCACAACAAAGCATAACTTATTTTATAAATGTATATGTGTGCCTATATATATTATTTTATTATATATGTGCCTATGTATTTCCAAACCTATACTTACAAATTGACATTCTCCACTTTTATCAATGGATTATAGCTGGTTGTCTTTTAAGAAGCAATCTATAGATATACAAACGAGATATATGTGTAAGCCCCTTTATCTGTGTCAGTAAGATTTATATGTAGATGTTCAATATTCTGCCAGTTAACGTAAAAGCAAGAGTATCGGTTAGGTATGTTGAGCTGCCATGCACGAATGCCAGAAATCTGCTGTATGCATAGGCCTATTTTTACTTTGATATTAAAAGGTTTTTTCAACTACACCAATTACATACAAAATGTAAATAATGACCAGATTGCCTATAAAAATGGAAATTCTATGTACTTTATTGTTTAAAGCAGGACAGGCAGGATAAGATAATAGTCAGGAACAAAGCAAAGTGACGAGGAGAATCCAATGTTAAAGCAGATACCAATTCTTATCATTTGTGCTTTATAGATAGTAAAAGTTTGTACCTAAAAGTACCCATGAGAGATATTTCCTTACCTTTTATTTAAACTTTCCCAACTGTTTTGTAATAGCATTGATCATTAAATGTTGGTAGAAACGTAGCGTTGGCCGAAAAACATTTCCTTGCCAAAAAACAATAACACTATAAGATAGTCTGGAAATTTTGTATTTCATTATGCTACTTTTCGTAACATCATAAACACGAACCCAATTTTGTGCACTCTCGCGGCTCGTACTGATTTTGAGTTTTTAGTGCATATTTAAACATATTCTCATTCGCCTCCCAATCTGCTTGTAGACGTCTTCATGCTTAGCTCCAAAGCCGGTGGAACAGGTTTGAATTTGATTGGAGCATCAAGACTGGTATTGTATGACATTGATTGGAACCCTGCCAATGATCTTCAGGTCTGTTCTTGGTACTTTATTATAGATATACTGTATGTTCCTTCTTCGCGTTGATTTAACAACAACGCTCTCTTATTTTTGTCTACGATGCATTTTGGTTGATTTTGCTTTACTCGAATAGATACACCGTTAACAAGACATGTAATATTCTATTCGTTTTTGAGAAACTGGCCATCGCATCAAGGGCTAAATACAGGTATGCGATATTCACTAGATTTAAGTCTTCCTCTTTTTCTTTAGGCGATGGCTAGGATATGGCGCGATGGGCAGAAGAAGAAAGTCCATATTTACCGACTTCTTACTACTGTGAGTAAAATTGTTACAGATGAATTCTAAAGCAATAATGATGAACCATTTTTTAATCTTCTTGTGGAAAAATGTCATTTTTTTATGTAGGATAATATTCCGCGCTTTTTCTTCCGATTATATGCACTTTGAGATTCATGGAGCGTAAATGCTTTTGTAACGTAGATTTAAAAACTTCCACAGGGGACTATTGAAGAGAAAATCTTTCAACGTCAAGTGAAAAAGCAAAGTTTGAGTGGATCGGTTGTTGATTCAGGTTCCAGCAAAGCTAATTTTTCTCACGAAGACATTAAGGTAATTTTCATAACTTTGGCATTTTAAATTTGTTTGTTGTATGTTGCATTATGACGCATCATTTTTTATTTTGAAACTTAGCATCTTCCACTATCGCTTATTACCCTCCTGATTCATTTGTTAAAACTCAATAGAAAGCTTATTTATTTGTGCTGATGGTGCTGGATACAATTTAGTTAGACATCTTAGTAGGTAGCACACTCTTGAATTATATGATAAATATCAACTTTTTGAATCTAATGAAAACTAAAGATAAATGCTTATAAATACCCTAAAAAAACTTACCTAAACATTTTTGTCTCGAAAACCAAAAATAGCTGATATTTTGAATATTCACATATTTTGATTAACATTTTATAATAACAGTAAATTTTCTCTATATAGTTGTCTCCTTCTTTACCACATTCATCAAAAATGTAACCCTTCCCGTTATCTAAGTTACAACAAGGTGCAATGTTCCATTTTTACGATTGTTGGAAGATACCATTATGACTCGAGTACATGTACAGTTGCCTAAAATGGGTAAGACATTATATCTGATAGACAAACCAAATATCAGTGGCGCCAGTAATTTGTAAGTTGTTCTTTACCACTAGATGTTTGATATATGTTGGATTGAGACCCGAAAAACCTTTATACATTATATTTCATAAAATTTTATTCGTCTCTCTTTGTCATTTTTCTTCGAATGGCTCACTCAAGAGCTTTATGAAGGAATTATCAAAAAGTTTTGGTCTTGACCTATTTATCGCATAACACCTCAGCTTCTAATTTTATCCATCCAGACTTGTTTATGCAAAGGATGGATTAGTTAGCTAGGCCAGTTACATTATGATCTCCTAAAAGCAAGTTAAGGTGATGCCCCAACCAAAGAATGTATTCAGTGCCCCAACAAACGAAAATGCCATTCTTTACAGAAGTATGTATTAATGTCACCTCTAGGATTGCTTTTTTAAGGCAGCCTGAAGATATTTTGCTACCTATGCAACTAAAAATGTACAAGTTTTCTATGAAGGATACCTCTGTGGTTCGTATATAAATTCAGTGGCATCAGGTCTTATCAGATGTTTCTTTTTAGGATCTGTTTACTTTCCATGAATCAACAACTTGCAGCACCCATGAGCTTTTGAGCTGCAATTGCCGATATTTGGTAATTTCTATAATAGTAAAGTACTTTGATTATTTCTTTCTTGCATGCTTAAAGGCACTTTATCCCGATGCATTTCGCTGGCCATTTAAATATCCATTTGTTAGACTATACAACAGACCTATTGTTACGGAGCCTATCGGCTAATCTTTAATGTTTTCTCGATTTTAAACACGCTGCAACATCCATTGCTAACTTGTTACTGTTGACTGACGGGACAAGATGCCTTTTGTCAATTCTAAGTAGTTTTTTCTGCAATTAAAACAGTATGCCCTCATTAAATATATTTTTGTGCATTTTCAGTTTTTCGATAAATATTTTCAGGAAGGGGTCGTTTTCTAAAGAATCTCAATGTCGATGATTCCATTAGGCTTGCAACGTTTGCTTTTAAATTGATTTATTTTGGTCAAGATTTTCAAAGGACATATGTCGCATTGACAGTTGGCTAATAAAACAAAAGCGTTTGGAATGGATTTCCATTGTTTCATGACTTTCCATTTCTTTTTCTTTAATTTTTGCTGCCGTAAAAGTTCACCTTCGATTCAATGCTTTGTACTAGACAAAGAAGATAATTGTATTGCATTAGCCAATCATGTTCAGGACACATGCGCTTTAAGAATTTATTTTAAATATATAAGAAATAACATTCTGTAACTTTAATATTCCTAGGAGTACGAGGTGCCCGTAGAATCGACAACGGCCGAAACTACACGATCAAGTCAGCTTGGAATCAATCCAAAAAAGACTGAAAAAGTGCATAATCTTCGTACTTTTTCTTGCCCTTCTTATTACCACTTATCGTCTTGTGTTTGAATGCTACTGCATAAATTTCGCTAAGGCTCATAGGCTGGTTTCCTCTTTTTACGCCATTTAATGGAGGAAATACTAAATGGATCGATAATCTTGCTTCCTCCTCATGGCCTATTTTAACTTCATTAGGGTTTATTTTGAACAAGTTGAAATGGGATTCAATTCAGGAAATTATTTAGAGAAGAATTATGAAATATTATATACAGAAGCAAGTACATTTTTATGTTAAATATTGCTATCCTTTTGCATCTAGAAACAAAGTTCAATGGCTGAGTTAATGTCTTGGACGCATATCGAGCCACCTTGCACAGAAAAGTTGAAGGTACTTGGTATCGATCCTTGCAGTACTCCTATTTTATGAGTAGCACCTTATGATGAATATTCTGTTAGCCTGGCGCTTTGCCTTTTATCAGAACAGAAGATTAAATCATCGCCAAATGTGGTGATACACTGGTATCAATTTACAAGATCGGATTCACGAATATTCGAATGCAAAACTTTATTAGATAATGTATGTAGAAAGAATCGAAAAATTAAGAAGAAAGAAAATTTTAATAAATAGCTGGGTTTTTATTTTGTCGTTTACTGATTATTTCTATTCTATTTAGGACCAAGTTCTGGCAAGCTGTCTACAAGATGTTAGTTTCATTTTCCAATACGAATCAAAAGAATGTAACTAAAGCTTTATGCGTGTTGCAACCAAAAACTTTCCGTGTGTTTAATTAATTTATTATAAAAATTATAAATATTATAAAATTTTGCAAGAAAATGTTTGTCTTTTTTTCGATACTGCTAGAGCTCTTGATGTAAATTACTAAGGGACCATCATCGGTCATCAAATCTAGCAGACAGAAAATAACCGAGATGGGAAATATGCGAGTTTTACTGTAAATTATATTTACAATTACACTCTTTTTTATAAGAACCAGTAAATTTAAGTTCAGGCTGACTGTTCTTAATTTTTTCGAAAATCTGAGGCTGGATTGTTCTTAATCTGTTCTTAAATTAAGAGGGTGTAAGCAATGCTATTGTTAGGTTTTTCGCTCTAAGGAGGTGTTCAGGCCTCATTTGCCAACAAAGTGAGTGAGACAGCCTTAATTTGCTGACAAATTTGAATATTCACCGAAAAAGCACCCACTCATCGCTAAAATCCTCGATTTTGAGAAAAAACGTTGTTCAAAATTGCATTTTGCAGAAGCTCAGGCTCAGCTTGTTCTTAATTTGTTCCTAACTTTTGACCAGTTTTGAGGATCGTGTTCTTATATAATTGTTCTTATAAAAAAAGAGTGTATCGCAAGACATGATAATCCGTTGAACACCCTATGAGGATTTTCTATTATGAGGAAAGATAGCCCTATTGTCCACTAGATCACGTGATGGTCCCATGAGTCTCGGTCAGACCTCGTAAACAAAACTGGAAGCCGACCAAACCTCACGTTTCGTTTACAATCTTTGGCCAACAAGCCTTCCTGTCGACCAAGGTTCAAGGTATATATTTAGATATCAGCTGTAGTTCATACATACTTATTGAATTCCTAGCCTTACTGTAGTCGAACTTTAATTTTTTTGTTATATGTAATATTAAGAATTACTTGCACTTAGGCCTTTCAATGGAGGACCATTTTGTTATAACATATAAGCCCTCATCGGATCTACGACGGGCAATGACATCATGAGGATTCGGCGATTCTCAAATGCAAGAATTCTGTGTTAACAAAATGAAACTAAAAATGTGTATCTAAGAAGGAGCAGTTGTAGAAAATTGTTTGCTTTTCAAGTTAACACAGCTCATCATCGATCGAGACACGGTCAGCAGCTTTACCTAAAAGCTGAGAACCAAAGGAAAGAATGTTATTGACTCGACTTAACGAATGACGCTTCCTTTTTATTTTGTGTAATAATATTTTCAGAATAAATACAAGGGTGTTTATTGCTTTTCATATGTCGCGAAAAACCGGTTTTGACGATTGATATTCATTTGTACAAAATTAGTATTCGTTGGCGGCCTTAAACATGGACTAAAACTTTGGTTCCAGTTTCTCGCAATTCACGCTGAACAGGTTTATCGGCAAATTTTGGCGTGCCCAAGACGATGAAAGCCGCATTAACCATATAGTTTTAGTCGAAATCATCCCCATTTCACTCCAATTTTTATGTACCACTCAATCTGATTTTTTGATTAATATTTCTGTTGATAATTTTTTTAATCTTTATGTTTCCAAAGTCACTGTCTTTTCTTTTCAATTATATTTTCAAAATTCTTATATAGTTATCTATCAAGCCATATATGGTGTTTTCCCTTGTGTAAGGCGTTTGCAGGTGAATGCTTGAAGCAGGTGCTATTAAAAAACTTGCTGATACCTGTTGGCCCTATCTAAAAATTGGTAACCCAATGTACTGGTGCTAGATTAATTGTTAATGTTTTATTGAGTAATATTGAAGTCTCATAATATTTATAGTGTTTGCTTTTGAATAATAAATTTTAGTATCAGCTAGCTTGGATGAAGAAAGGCTATGGCTTGGTTGCCAAGATCTGTGAGAAGAAGAGGAGGGTTGAATGACAAGTTGCGTGTCATATGCTCCAGCTGTGTTATTATACCATCAAGAAAATATGCATCACCTCCTGGAACAGAATATGGACTTGAAAAGAAATGGGCCTACTACAACCAGTCAGCAATTGACAATTTCTCTTCCAAAGTGAGTTTCTTTTTTTATACTATCTCCACTTTCTTGCTCCTCAACCCAATTTTTCTTTTTTACAAAACAGGTTATGGGTTTCCTTTACGAAAAATGTTTAATGCCCAAGGGCAGATGCCAATTCTAGCAAATCAAAATATGTCCGCCTAATTTGTTGAATCAGGATGAAATAATAAAATAATTATTACTAGGTTAAATTTCTGATTGACACATCTGTAAAAAGTCATGCTGGGCAAACAGTTAATGACTAAATATATAATAGGAATCTTTTTCATAATGGTTTTTCGGAGTTTTTTATTATTTTGTAAACATTAACAAAAATGTTGTCGTGAATTATTTTTGCTATAAAAATTTATCTGCTGAAAGATACAGAAGAGGCAGGGAGAAAATTTTAAAAAATTAGGAGACCGGGAGAAAATTTCAAAAATTGGGAGAAAGCAACCAAAACCTTGGGTCTGCTGGCGTGACTTGGAGAGTGGTCTGGTTAAGGGTTATGAATAATGTTGATGCGAGACATATATACCTATATAGACATATATAGACATATCAAAGCCTGTACTTCACCAGGCATAGATTGTTTATTGTATCCTATTAAAAATAATTTATCTATTATTTGTGAAATGCTCTATATCTGTCATCCACCAAATGGTAAAGATGAAATATTGTAGGACATTTAAATGAAATAGAAAGAGTAAAAATTACAGAGGGTTGATAATCCTAAAGTCAGGGTTTGAGAACAAAGGGAAAAAATAAGGACAAGAAGAAAAGAACAGATACAAACTAGATGAAATATTGAAAAATGGATCTATAAACTTGTGAGCAAATAATGGAAAAGGAAGATAGTAAAAACGGAAACAAATTGTAATCTTTTTCCAAGTTAGCAAACCAAATGTTTTAAAGAAACCTGTTGCTGAGAGAGGGTCTTATTTATATCGCAATTGTTTATATCATCCTAAAGAATTAACTGGAAGTTTATGTGCATGTCTTTGAAATTTCTTAGCTATATTGATTCTCATTTAAACTTTAATTTTCCTAACATAACTATTTTTAGGCTAATTTTCAATATTAATTTTGATTATATTTTTCATCATCAAAGGCACTGACTAAATTGACACCACATCAGATGCTTTATGCAGGCAAGTCAAGCAATGGGTCACACCTCATTGTAAGTTATGATTATTAATTTTCTTCTATTCAGTCCAAAGAGATTCGCTTTGGTAAATATTTTTAGCATTTGAGGCAAAACATTAAAGTTCTTAAATATTTAAATATCCAAAATCAGGCACTGTCAATGTTAAGAAAAGTGGGGGCTATAAAAATGAGCTAAAACCTAAGAAGTCAATGTTAAGAAAAGGGATAAAACCTAATAAAAAGAAGCTTTAATGGTTTTTTATTTTAGGGTGTAGACGCTTTTGCTGTATGTAATTTTATTTTGACATTGATTCAATCTAGTATCCTCTAATAAAAATTAATGCAACTGTGGTAGTAATAAATATTTGTCGTTTTTGATGTTTTCAGAAAAGTGCACAGTATTTACATAAAGAATTACCCAAAAGAGTAGCTAGAAGAGTCAAAGATCTCCAAAATCTCCCATATGTAGTAGCCATAAACCCAACTATGCAGGAAGTGGTAAGTTCCAGCGACCAATTTTTTTTCTTTGTGTGTTTTAAGTTTTAAAGGTTAGAATTCAATTATGATAATCTGGAAATAAAGTAATTTCTGTAGCTGTTTGGATTCACATTATTAGTCTTTAGAAGTACAAAGGAAGCAGTCTATTTCTTGCAGTAAGCAATTTCACATTTTAAGGTTTCCGGGGTGCATTTTTATCACATGTTACCATTGGTATCTGTTTCCATCTTACAAGAAGTGTTATTTCTTGCTGCTAGTTATTAAATTCTATTAAAATCTATCTTCTAAGATATTCTATAGGTATTCTTTTGAATTGACCCACAACAGCAATTTTGTATAAAACATGATATTATTGTTTTTAGTATGAACTATACTTGCGGGCATTTTATAAGCTATCCTCATATAAGCCCATTGAAAATTTGGATGAAGAACTGCAATATAGTAACCTGGTTCAAAAGTTGTTAGATGACCACAAAGATGTTGTGACCTCATTAGCAAAAGCAGTGAATCAAGTCAAATCACAAATCCAGGTATTTGATCTTTTTGATAGGGCTAGTATTTAGACTATTTGGTGTCAAATGGTAGCTTTACAGACCTGTCAACTCTCCCAGTTTTGCCGGAAGACTCCAGGTTTTGCTTGCTTTCTCTCGATCTCCCAGTTTTTATAATTTTCTTCCTGTTTTTCTTGTCTTTCAACAGAGATTTTCTTTTAACAAAAATGATTGAAATGAATTTCTTCGTGACAAAGTTTCTCCATAGTGTTTACAAATTAACAAAAACGCTAAAAACCATTAGGAAGACACTACCCATGATAATTGTTATCATAAACTGTTTTTCCAACATGACTTCTTTTGAAAGGTATGTTGTTTTATAAATTCAACAAAATCCAGAGATCTCCCTGTTTTTGGCCAAATCTCCCTGTTTTTCTCAACAAAAATCTGAAATCTCCAGGTTTTGAAATTTTAGGTTGACAGGTCTGCTTTATCTGCATTCTATGAAACAGAAAAATAGCCTGCAGTGATGGAAAATAAAGGCAAAATTAAGTCCACCACATAAACAGACTTAGTGTGAAAAGTTATGTTTTTGAATAACAATTTTTGAATAATATAGATACAATAAGATTTTTCATGGAAGGAATTTGAGAGTTATATACCAAAAAAGGTTTTGGGTTCAGGATAGAACCAGCTCCAGCCAAGTCTAAATGACAATGTCAGTTCATAAGTCTCTTGATCAAAGAGGTAAAATTTTATTGATTTTGTGTTCTTGTAGTGAATTTTTTTGATATTGTTAGAGGGTCCTCTTCTGTTTAGATAAAAATTTCCCATTTTACTGCAGATAGAAGAGAAGGCACAAGGGTGAAATACTTCTGGTCTGCAGTAAATCCAACTTATCTTCCCTTTTAATGTTAGAACTTCATGGATCTCTAAAAAAATTCCCATAGGTTTAAATGCTTCTAACCCATTAATTGATGCATGCAATTCAATTAATATATTGGAACAACATACATATTTATTTGTTGGCATTTTTTAAGTTTTATGGAATATTAATGTCCTCTGCACGGTAGCTATTTGACAAGGAGGTGTTTATATATTTGGGCTTATAGAAACATTACCTGAAAGAATAATTTCTTTTAGTATGAGGAGATGTCAAAGATGGTGGAGAGGATTTTAACATCACGTCTTGGCATTAGGATACTAGCAGAGCATCACATTGGGCTTAGAAATGAAAGGGTGTGTAGTGTGTATATCACTATTGTTTTGAATTTAGGAAGAATGAAACTTTTGTTTTTTTTAGTTTTGCCTCCATGAGCCTACATATATTATCTATCTGAAATGAATATTCCTCTGTTGCTATTATTTTTCTGTTGCTATATTGCCTTATTTTTCTGTATCTATCTCCAAGATATGGTAAGATAGTGCTCAGTCATTGTCAGTTTTATATTATGAAGCTTAATTTTCGCACATAAGTTCCTTGAAATGCAGATGAAATGTTTACGTTTTAGTGCTTGTATCTTGAGGCCTGCTTTGCGCAATTTCGTTCTCTTTATTCACAGGAAAATTATATTGGTATTATCTGCACGCACATGTCTGTGAGAAACTTGATAGAAAAATGTGTATTTTATTGCAGGTATGTTTTAATTTGAATTATTTGCTACAAAATCTCTGTTCATTCCTAAACTTTTTACCATTGAATGAGCCATTTTTGGATAAGCGGCTCTGGTATTGAATGGAATACACCCCTATTCCAAAAAGGTCTTCTTTTAATATAATTGATCAGTGCAAATTAAACAGTGATACTTTGTTTTGAAAGAAAAACAATGCCTGTATGACTTTTTTGCTAGTTTCTTCACTTTTGAAACTTGTCTGGAAGTTTGTATCTTTTCTATTTGAACACAATACTCTGTATAGTTAGCCCTGGTTGAACAAAGTGAACTTTGGATGTAGCAGTACCAGCCATACTTGCTCAGCCCAGTTTAGAATTGTGTAGCCATTCCAACTTATTTGATTGGTGCTATTGCATATTTGATTGGTGTATATTGCATATTGGCATTCTTGATTGCTGAATGGAGTGGCTTCACAGTTATTCCTATAGATTAACCCCCTTTCTCTGGCTCCCCGCAGCACTTCCTTGACTTTAACCCATTATCACTGTACTGTAATTTAATAATTTTTCGTATCTGAGTATAAATTTTATCTGACTGTAAATGTTGGCGTGCCTTTAAGTGTAGTGATTGTATATAAGCTGATTCAACTGTAGTATTTTTTGCAATATAATATCAGTTAAGAGTTAATGTGTAAATCTCATTTCTATAGGGAGATGTGCCAACACAACTATGGAATTGCACCATCTGTTGCAATCAATGGGCATGTGAAAGCGACTTTTCCGTATCTACCACCTCCACTAGAATACATGATTCAAGAGCTGTTGAAAAATGCCATGAAGTGAGTGAGTTATACACTTTATTGGCAAAAGCATTATTTACAAGGCCCTTGTTTAACATCTGTTATTCATTTCTACTTGAGAGAACTATGGGTTTTCCGCTGATACACAAATAGATGACTCATGATTTTATGAATTATCTTAAATTTCTCAAACAAACCCATTCAAACTTGTAATTCAGTTATTTTTCAATAAGTAAATAGCCCCTAAAAATGGCATTATCGCCACAATTAAACCCTCAATTATAAACATTGCTAATTTACTGTTCAAAATCTCAAAGCTAATGATACATTTAATTTCGATTTTAGAGCAACAGTTTTACATCATCGTGACAAAGTAAAGGCATGGTATGAGATTCCACCAGTCAAAGTAACCATTTGCAACAACGATTCACATTTCATATTAAAGTACGGATTCTTTTTTTGAAACTTTTTGCCATATCCAGTATATGTTTTTTTGTAAACTTTTGTTTTTTGCAAATTTAGTTTCTTGATATTTTTCATACTTCAATAGGGAACGAATATTTTAGTTATTTCCTGTACGTCTAACATAGGCAATGTTGGTCATTCAACAAGGTGCTTTGTGCTTGAGAAAGGTTCTGATGGTTGACTGGCGAAGAAGCTTAAATACTTCTATCAAAAACACCTTGTTCCTTGAAAAAATTAGATAGCAAGCGGAGATCGCCATAATTAAGAAAAATGATTTGAAGCGATAACTTAATGATCACCTTCAATGTTCCTTAATTTGATTTATTTCGCGTGTTTTTGTTTATTAGCTATTGCAAGGCTAATCCTCTCTGACTTTGAGAAACCTCAACACATCGTAAATAATCATGTTGATGCACATTTATTGTCAATCGAAGTCTTGAGAGTCCGATGATTCTTTTTTAGGTTTAGTGATAGTGGCGGCGGTATTCACGACAGCAAGATGCAGCGCATTTTTGACTATGCTTTTACAACAACGAAAGAAGAAGAGGCCACTGATGGTGACAAGGGGGGCCTTGATAGCCTTGTGAAGGCAGCTCATGTTGCTGCTGTTGGTGGCGCCATGTCTGGGTATGGCTTTGGACTTCCAACGACAAGGGCATATGCTAGTTTCCTTGGGGGAACACTTGAAGTCTACACTTTGTATGGGTTGGGTACTGACGTTTATCTAAAACTGGGTCACATAAACGGGCCAAGAGATTCGTTTAGGATTTAGCAGATTATAATTCTGAGTCTTATATTTTCGTTTTTGTATAATTTTATTTATTTATATCATATGTATAATACAAATTTCAAACTTCGCGCTTATTTCCAAAAGCCCACCCAACTGACACATTTTTTCTGTGTTTTCAATATCATTAGATTTTAATCGTATGTGTAATTTGAATCTAACCTAGTGTAGCTGACACTGTTTTATAGATTATTTAACTGTCATTTTGCTAGGCCAAAGTATTTAGAAACTTTTTATTTTTCAGATCGCAAATATGAACTGTTGATACCACTGCTAGGCCGTTGTGAATCTTGAGATACAAGCTAGACATGCACTATCCTTCAGCAGTTTATAAAATTTCACCGACCCCTTAGGAACCCGTCTTTCAGGGTATTTTACCCCCAGCAGCTGGCCCCTCCCCCCCCACCTTGAAGCCCCATCACCTTCTGCCAGTTTGCTCCATTTTGCCATTTCAATCTTTGCATCAAGCCTGTCAGCAGAGGGCAGCAAATGCGAGTGAAACTTGACTTTTCCATTTGATGTTTTGCCTTTACTTCTCCATATCAAATAATGACAAATTAAATTGTGATCTTGAGATCGCGTTAGTAGACATCATCTGTACATTCATACGCCTGTTTGATTTGACACACCAGATAGATTAAAATAATTTTAACATAATAATAGGGAATGAGTCGTGATAAAAGCGAGGATATGTATACCCTGGTTCGCCATGTCGTGATTTACCTACTGCTGGCTGGCTTGACACTTGAAAAAGTTTCCGACTATAGCAAGTTGAAAACAACTGCTGCCAAACTAAAGTGGTAATGCTGAAAGCAGATGACAGTGAAAGATTATTTTATCACGACCCATTGCCTATGATTATCTGTGCCTATAAAAACATTATATATCTTCTTAAAGTTTTCTTGGCTATCAAGGATCTAAGTTTTGACCCTATGGCTGCATTATGCGTGTCTTTGCTTCTTTCCTTAATCCACACGCCAGTAGGAGCTGGAAAGAAGTGATGGTATGAATACCAGCAAAATTCATGATTTCAACTCAATAAAACCAAAAGTATCAAAATCCGTGTGAAGTTACAATAGCAAAAGCTTCGTTATGTTGTTGCTGATCAGTTGAGAAATAATAATGTCATAGACCTGCCTTCAAATTTTTATAAAAGCTATACATTGAAGCTTCTAATTACGATCTACAATCCCTGACAAAAATGTTGAGGCAAAATGCTATTTTTGTAATTTTCTACTTTACATTGCCCCTGTAAATACGAAGATTTGAAATATTTTCTAAGCTTATAGACTTACTTCCTTACTTTTGATCAAAAATTGACAATAAATTCTTGTTCAAATCAAATCACTTTTCTTTTCGATCTAAATCCAAATCTTGTTTATCATGATCAAAAGGAAGCAAATTTTCTGGTTTTTAGAAGAAAATTTTGATCAAAATCTGACAATATTTATAGATTGATTTTCCGAACAATAAGGAATTCAAGCGAGCAATAGAAAAGTTTTGAGAAGAAGAACTTTTGGAAAAAATTTGACCATTTTTATAAGCCTATAGCCTTTCATTTGAATCAACAATTGGCCAATTCAAAAGATGGTTTTGTTCGAGGAGAATTATTTTTCTTTTAGATCTAACTTAAAATCCTGTTTCTCTGATCAAATAGAAGCAAATTAAATGATAATGAGAAGAAACATTTTTCGAAAATATTTAACAATTTTCTAAACCTATAGTCTTACATTTTAATCAAAAATTGGCCAATTCAAAATATAGTTTTGTTCGAGGAGAATTATTTTTCTTTTAGATCTAACTTCAAATCTTGTTTCTCTGATCAAATAGAAGCAAATTAAATGATAATGAGAAGAAACATTTTTCGAAAATATTTAACAATTTTCTAAGCCTATAGTCTTACATTTTAATCAAAAATTGGCCAATTCAAAAGATGGTTTTCTTCGAGGAGAATTATTTTTCTTTTAGATCTAACTTCAAATCCTGTTTCTCTGAGAAATAGAAGCAAATTAAGTGGTAATGAGAAGAAACATTTTTCGAAAATATTTAACAATTTTCTAAGCCTATAGTCTTACATTTTAATCAAAAATTGGCCAATTCAAAAGATAGTTTTGTTCGAGGAGAATAATTATTCTTTTAGATCTAACTTCAAATCCTGTTTCTCTGAGAAATAGAAGCAAATTAAGTGGTAATGAGAAGAAACATTTTTCGAAAATATTTGACAATTTTCTAAGCCTATAGTCTTACATTTTAATCAAAAATTGGCCAATTCAAAAGATAGTTTTGTTCGAGGAGAATAATTATTCTTTTAGATCTAACTTCAAATCCTGTTTCTCTGAGAAATAGAAGCAAATTAAGTGGTAATGAGAAGAAACATTTTTCGAAAATATTCGACAATTTTCTAAGCCTATAGCCTTACATTTTAATCAAAAATTTGCCAATTCAAAAGATGGTTTTGTTCGAAGAGAATTATTTTTCTTTTAGATCTAACTTCAAATCCTGTTTCTCTGAGAAATAGAAGCAAATTAAATGATAATGAGTAGAAACATTTTTCGAAAATATTTGACAATTTTCTAAGCCTATAGTCTTACATTTTAATCAAAAATTGGCCAATTCAAAAGATGGTTTTGTTCGAAGAGAATTATTTTTCTTTTAGATCTAACTTCAAATCCTGTTTCTCTGAGAAATAGAAGCAAATTAAGTGGTAATGAGTAGAAACATTTTTCGAAAATATTTGACAATATTTCTAAGCCTATAGTCTTACATTTTAATCAAAAATTGGCCTATTCAAAAGATGATTTTGTTCGAAGAGAATTATTTTTCTTTTAGATCTAACTTCAAATCCTGTTTCTCTGAGAAATAGAAGCAAATTAAGTGGTAATGAGAAGAAACATTTTTCGAAAATATTCGACAATTTTCTAAGCCTATAGTCTTACATTTTAATCAAAAATTGGCCAATTCAAAAGATGGTTTTGTTCGAGGAGAATTGTTTTTCTTTTAGATCTAACTTCAAATCCTGTTTCTCTGAGAAATAGAAGCAAATTAAATGATAATGAGTAGAAACATTTTTCGAAAATATTCGACAATTTTCTAAGCCTATAGTCTTACATTTTAATCAAAAATTGGCCAATTCAAAAGATGGTTTTGTTCGAAGAGAATTGTTTTTCTTTTAGATCTAACTTCAAATCCTGTTTCTCTGAGAAATAGAAGCAAATTAAGTGGTAATGAGTAGAAACATTTTTCGAAAATATTCGACAATTTTCTAAGCCTATAGTCTTACATTTTAATCAAAAATTGGCCAATTCAAAAGATGGTTTTGTTCGAGGAGAATTGTTTTTCTTTTAGATCTAACTTCAAATCCTGTTTTTCTGATCAAATTGAAGCAAATTAAATGATAATGAGAAGAAACATCTTTCGAAAATATTTGACAATATTTCTAAGCTTATAGTCTTACATTTGAATCAAAAATTGGCCAATTCAAAAGATGGTTTTGTTCGAGGAGAATTATTTTTCTTTTAGATCTAACTTCAAATTGTGTTTCTCTGATCAAATAGAAGCAAATTAAATGATAATGAGAAGAAACATTTTTTGAAAATATTTGACAATTTTCTAAGCCTATAGTCTTACATTTTAATCAAAAATTGGCCAATTCAAAAGATTGTTTTGTTCGAGGAAAATATATTTCTTTCAGATCTAACTTCAAATTGTGTTTCTCTGATCAAATAGAAGCAAATTAAATGATAATGAGAAGAAACATTTTTCGAAAATATTTAACAATTTTCTAAGCCTATAGTCTTACATTTTAATCAAAAATTGGCCAATTCAAAAGATGGTTTTGTTCGTGGAGAATTATTTTTCTTTCAGATCTAACTTCAAATCCTGTTTCTCTGAGAAATAGAAGCAAATTAAATGGTAATGAGAAGAAACATTTTTCGAAAATATTTGACAATTTTCTAAGCCTATAGTCTTACATTTTAATCAAAAATTGGCCAATTCAAAAGATGGTTTTGTTCGAGGAGAATTATTTTTCTTTTAGATCTAACTTCAAATCCTGTTTCTCTGAGAAATAGAAGCAAATTAAGTGGTAATGAGAAGAAACATTTTTCGAAAATATTTGACAATTTTCTAAGCCTATAGTCTTACATTTTAATCAAAAATTGGCCAATTCAAAAGATGGTTTTGTTCGAGGAGAATTATTTTTCTTTTAGATCTAACTTCAAATTGTGTTTCTCTGATCAAATAGAAGCAAATTAAATGATAATGAGAAGAAACGTTTTCGAAAATATTTGACAATTTTCTAAGCCTATAGTCTTACATTTTGATAAAAATTGGCCAATTCAAAATATGGTTTTGTTCGAGGAGAATTATTTTTCTTTTAGATCTAGCTTCAAATTGTGTTTCTCTGATCAAATAGAAGAAAATTAAATGATAATGAGAAGAAATATTTTTCGAAAATATTTGATAAAGCCTATAGCCTTACTTTTAAATAAAATCTGACAATTTCAAAAAGTCATTTTTTTAAATAAATGAGCTTATTATCAGAATTAGGTCCAAACCCCTTTATATTATGACCAAAATCTAGCAATTTATTCGTTTTGAGGAAAAAAATTTCAAAAAAGTTTGAAATTTATGATATAGCTGTATTCTGATATTCTGAGTAAAAAACTAGGAAAGGCATATTTACAGATTGACTAGTTTCTTGTATCAAGATGTCTTTTTAGAGTGTCACTGCCATCTCTACCCTTGGTGCCAGAGCCGCAAAAATGTGACCGGAAAAATTAAGTCCGTCCCAACATTGGTGATAAATTCTTTGTCCCTGCGCGAGGATATTGGACGCTGCACAGCACAAATCATGTGATAGCTTTACTTCCCCATTTGCTGCCACTGTCAATAAAGCACCACAGATGAACTGCGAAAGAGAAGAGCGATGTGACTTGAATGTCTTGTGACAGATTTTAAATCAAAGATGGACGATTTTACAGTAGCTGATGTATACGAGCATGCGGCTAAAATTGGCCAAGATATAGAGAGATTGATACGGGATTATGGGGAGAGTTCGGTGGAAGATTTAATGCCGAAGATCGTTTTTACTTTGGAACAACTCGAAGGGCTTGCAGAAAGAAGGCACAAAGATACTTCGGCCATCGACGTCCTTAACGCAGAGAAAGAGAGACTATTAATTGAATGCAAAAGGGAGGCTTTAATCAGAAGGCAGACAGAAGAGGTTGCGCAATAAAAACAATTTGTTTTACATTACTGGATTGTTCAATTCAATCTGCATCCTGTAACTCCTGTTCTTACAATTATTACCAAAGTTTAGTAACGAACATTTCTATCCTGCTTCGTTTAACCCAAATTTCCAAATAGCTGACTTTATGCTACATAGATCCACTGATGACAAAAAGCGATGAATCAACTTGTAACAAATTCATATAATATTTCGCTATACTATTTGAGGCCTAAGCCTGAGACAACTTTCGACCTGCAGTCGTTTTTGGAATCAAATCAATATTAACTGCACCTGTTAAAAGGGCATGCCAAATTGACAACATATCATCCCAACCCTAATGAATAAAAGAGCAATGCTAACATTAATTACAAACATGATACAAATTCAGACTCGTTTAGTTACAAATGCGCTGAAACCGTTTTTGCATTATAATGGAAACTTAGGTTTTTGGTAATTGGAATAAATATTTAATTTTAAGTGGGATCTCCTATATCAATATTTATGTCCTTTGCAGTTTTGTGGTGAAACACGTAAATTTGATTGTAGATGTGAAATAGAAGAGCTGAAATGATCTTTTCTGGTATAAAGTCAACAGTCACTGTCAGTAGGTTGCCAGTGAAATTCAACGTTAGCCTCATCTTTGGGAAAGTAACACTCTATGAATTATTAATGCTGAGATTCATTTGTAGGCTTTTAACATTATACCAACAATCATTGTAATGTTGGATCATCAGTGACTCCAAAAAATTTTGCAGATTTTGTGGGAAAAAAGTTAATATTTCACAATTTTTCTATCTTATATTATTAGCTCTAAATATTGCTATTGATGCTATTCAATTTTTGCAAAGTGTCTTGATAAATAATGCTGAAAAATATGAAATTTGTGTTACCATCACAAAGTTTGAGAAATAATCAAAAACACCAATTAAATTTTTTATAAATTTATAAGATTTATTCCTTTAAACGAATGTGATATATGATTCAACATCTCAACAGTATTGAATTTTGAAAAACTTAATCATTACAAACATTACAAGCAGCTTCAGTTACAAACACAAATATAACTTTACGAGCTTTAAAAGCCGCAAGCCTCATACTCCCTTACTTGATAAATTATTATTTTTATTATTATAGTTGCTTTTCTTGTATATACAAAACATCAACAGAGTTTTTTAATAGCTTTGTTATGAGCATCATTAATTCCTAAACAAGACCTTATTAGCAGCTTGCCTCACTAGTCTGAGCCTAAAGTCAGTTTCATTCCTGATTTTAATTTTAGAAAGTTGAATATCTAGAGAATATGATGAATGATGACACAAAAAGTATGCAACATACCATTAACGTCCTGAGGAAAGAAAATGAATTTCTCAAATCTGAAGTTGAGGAGCTAGACGAAGAGGTTACTACACAAAGAGATCAAGGTAAGCTTAGAATTACCAAAAAATATAATTTGTTGCAAGAAAAGGATTTTCACATTATATCAAAAAGATAAAAATGGGATAAGTTGCTAAACAGGGTACAGATTAAACCCTCAAATTACCCCTGATATAAGGCCCCCTCATATAAGCCCTCACCCTGGAAGAAGGAAGTGGTAATAAGCCCCAACCTAATATGCAAATGTCTGGATGGGGATTGGGGGGGGGGGACACATCCTCCCCGTTCATGACAGGATCAATTTTTTATTCAATCTAAGATCAGGTAAAATGTTGTGGGAGGGGAAAATGTAGAATAATTTATCAAGGAAATTTGCAAAAAAATGTAATGAGCTCTTGAAATGTGAAAAAGCTGAAAAAGCAGTTGTGTGTGTGGCAAATAGAAGACAATTTTTTAAAGACTCACTTTTTGAAGCCCCCTTTTCAATAAGCCCCAACCAAACCTTGGTAAACAAAAAGGCTTTTTTGGGGGCTTTTTTGAAAATTTACAGTACTCATGTTCTTTTCTAGCAAGAATATTTTCAATTGTCAGATGATTACTTGCAAAGAAGGTAGTGAAAGGTGTAATTTTAGGAAGTCATGGGAATATCTTGAAAGAGATGTTTTAAATGCCTTAGCACACATGTCATATATATGTCCCTAAATGCATAATATATATTGTTCAACCTTAACCATTGTTTCTATTTTTTTTTTGTTTCTTCTGTTCTTTAGTGCCAGAGACTTGGGAGATTTCCTTAGTTGAATTTGTGTTCTGAACATTATAGGAAATTCTACTCTTCAGTTTTGCAAAGGAAGAGCAATAAAGTGAGCTGGGTTGAAATTTTGCTTGATAACTTGTTTATTAATCTTACCTTTCTTATCTTTACTAAAGCTCGACCAAGCAATGTTGATTTGATTGTCAAAATGAGAATGGCAATTGACTCACAAAAGGATGAAATAAGAGAACTTAATCAAGAAAACGAGCGGCATAAATCTGAAATTGATGCTGTAAGTTTCAGTTATTAAAGTAATCTTGACCAAATTTTGAAATTTTGTCTTGCTAGTAACAAGTTAAAAGAATCATATTTGCTTGTTGTCCACCTAAATTAAATTGGACCAATACAAAGCATAAACTCTTAAGGAGGCCTCGGCCCTGGCCATTTGAGAAGAGCCATAATAGCTCTTGCTCTCCTCCATGCTCTCCACAAATGCTGGAGGGAAGCTACAGATGTCTCTCCTGAATTGCTTTTAAAAAGCAAATTGATGTCCTTGTATAAATTTTTCTTGTTTCTATTCTTATTTATGTATAAAGGGCTCACCTGGAAATTACTGAAGGAGGGCGGTTTACTATCCCCTGCTAAAAGTCTTACTGCCAGGCTTGAAGCCTATCTTCCACAGCAATAAAATTTTACATTTCTGTGTGTGTTCCCTGATGTCCAATGTTCTTACATTAATATAAAATATTACCGTTATCAAAAATCAAATTCAGTAATAATCACTGTGCTTGACACATGCTTCCTTAAAAAGTGATTCCTCTGAAATATTCTATAATTATATGCAAGATTTTACCCTTCATCAAACCCTTTAATAAGCTTGCAATGCCCTGCTCCATCGCTTTGAGTATGTCAATGATACTGATGTTCACATCTCCGCTGCTGCTCATCCAAACAAAGCCTGTTTTTGCTCAACCACTGTTCAGAATAACATCAACCTTGTCATGTTTTAATTTGAAATATTACATGCAAGAACAAACTAGATATTTCAATAAGTTTATGGCACGTTTTTTTTATTAAGGGGGGTTTTACCAATCCTAGAACTACCCTCAAATCAATAAGGGACATCCCTGATCATCATTGTAATTTAGTTTAGAGATAGAGACACCAGGGGCGGTATGGCCCAGGTGACAATAACTGATACTGAGTGTATTTTAGGCTATGCTCTTATTAGTGGGTGTAGCTCAAAAAAGTTTATCTGTCACACCCTGAACCGGGCCCTTTTGGTTTGCTAGCCACCTTGCAATTAGGATGCCACAAAGAGACACAAAGCCTGGGCCCAAATATTTCTGCCATAGAAACAGGAGAATTAGAATGCACGCTGTACCAAGTGGCATAACGGAGGCAGCTTGGCCCTTATGAATTTTTCAGTTGGGAGCCCCAGTAATAAGCATAAAATGTTTATTTAAAAAAGTATAAACGCCCCTTCATTGTTGTTTTTTAGTGGTAAAGATACCTAGCCTGGCACAGATGTATGCTTTAGACAGGTTTCACTGTATAAATTTAAATATTTTTTAATTTTCGTATTGTTTTTTCTTTTTCTTGATATATATATATATATCTTTGTTTAGCTGAATGAACAGACAAACCGTCTTACAGACATGAATGAAAAACTTCGTATCTATAATTCAAAACTACAAGACCGCTTAGCAGAGACAATCGAACACAAGGTGCAAGCAGAAGCAACTCTCGCATCAGTAAAAATTGTTAAGGAAGATGAAGATAAGGAAAATGTTAAAATTGCAAAAGAAACCAAAGTTCGCTCAGCAGGTGGGAGAGGGAGCTTGAGAGAAAACCAAAATGTTGCACAGGCAACAGTAAAGAAAGATGGCGATGTAGCAACTTCAATCGAAGAAGACATGAAGGAAGAGCTTGTAAATACAAAAGGGCCCACTCCTCCTGAATTAGGTCCAACCGCAGAACCGGTAAAGAATGAAGCTGAGGATAGCGATGGGTTTGTTTTAGTTCCTCATAATGACAGCGAAGCAAACAATAAGAAGAAGAAAACATTTATTGACCGTAGAAAAACTGTGAAAAGTGTGAAAAAAGAAGAAGTTGTAAGTGAAGAGAAAAATACACCAAAGAATGAAGCAGAATCCCCGAAGAAAGAAGACGAGAACGAGAAACCGATCAAAAAGGATCCAAATCGACCGAGATATACTTTAGCAGAAATGCAGCAAGTTTTGGAAGAAAGGAACAGGTTCAAGGAAAGAGTTAGTGTGTTGGAAGATGTTTTGGCAGCTTATGTGCCAGGGTGAGTTTTGTCCTGTTTTTTGCTTCTGCCAAGATTCCCTCATCAAGCATGTGGATGCTGTTCTCGTAGAATGGATTGCTTTCGAGATAATCAAATTACTCTTATCATCATCTGATCAGATCTTTTGCGCGGGATGTTTACAATAGAATGCATATTTATATGAAATATTCAGTGATGTTTCAGGGCACAATAATTTTTAGCTTTCACTTCAACGTTTCATCGTTGACATTTTGTGTTCCGAAAGGAAACTACCTTTATTAATTCATATACAAAATTTGATAAATACATTTCATTTGACAGTGAACAGTTTGTTGTTCTCAGAGACTAAAACTATCTCAAGCCGATGAGCAATTCCTAACTTACTTTATTGTCTATCTCGTATTTTCGGGAAAGTCGAACAAAGTCACAGATGCCAATTGGCCTGAGTTATACGTTATCGACTGTAGTCAACACATTTTATGCCAAAAATCACCGGGTTGCTTCCAGGGTCTTTTTGACAGTGTTTCTGTTGCATTTCAGGCCAGTCCGGTCCTCGACATTAGACAAGAACGACGAAGGCTATAAGAAGCGTAGGGAAACTGGAGCGAAGAAAGGAAAGGAGACACCCAAGAAAGAGCCAAAAGTTCGTGGAATGTAAGTGACTTAGCTTTTTCTCAATTTCAGCAGAATATTTTCGTACTTTGATATTTTTGAAATTTCGAAATTTCTAAGTGAGTGCAGCATCTTTGTGTAAGATAAAATGGATAAAATAGCTTATCACTATTTTCTGGAGAAAGGTGATGTGGTTGGTTGGGCGTTTCTTCCCAGTGAAAATCCCTTCAAGATCACATATATCATTTGAGCGTTCAGCGATTTTTAACGCTAAGCCTCTTTCGATGGTCTTTGTGTGCTTATCAAAGATTGCGCTAGAAATCTTTGAAAAGTTCGGATAGCTCTCTCGAAAAGGGGGCAAAGCAAACAATCTTAATTTATGATTCTATTCATCTTGTAACTGATTGTCGATCGTATACTTTATTTAGCATCTAATAAATCGAGCATCATTAAGTATATTTTGTTCCCGATGTAGATTTGGCTCGTTTTGGAAAGGAAGTACCTAAACTCTGACTTCAATATGATCAACCCATGGAAGATCAAGTCGGACTTTAGCACAAGGATTAAAATTGTTTTTCTTGATGGAACTATATACGTAATTTTTTATACTTTATCTAGAATTGATATTTGTATAATTTCTATTTTATTTTCTACACACATCCTCTTATTCGCTGTATATAGCCAATAGATAACGTATCAGATAAATCATTGTGTAACTTAATATATGCGAAAGAGCATCGTTTCTCTGCTAGTCAATTTGTCAAATGCTTTATTTTCCAAATGAGCGACAAATTCCCGTCAAATTTGAAAAAAATAGTTATAAATCGAATATTTTAATAAATCGAATATTTTAACAGGATAACCTATCAGTACAATATGTACTGTTGTCATTTGGGTCCTGTTCATGTACAATATGTACTGTTGTCATTAGGGTCCTGTCATTAGGGTCATTAGGGTTCACACAGTTTTGTGCGATAAAGATAAACATATAAATTCCTTTCACACAATAATGTCAAAACAAACGAAATAGTGTCGTAGACAGATGAAGGCAAAGGAATGTAGTATTTGTATTCTTGATCATAAGGAGTAGCTGTTATGAATTCGAAACGCAGCTTTTAGGCTTATCCAAAAATTTTCATAGATTGCAAATCTTATTATGATTGTCATTTTAGTTAATGCTGTAATGAATTTGGAGATGAATTTTGTTACTATAATAAAGTGTGTCTCTCTGTCTTTCTGTTACCAAAAACCTTTGGCAAAACTCAAACAAACTGTAAACTTTGTATTAAAAGCAGAAGCTTTCAATTTCAAGACTTTCATTTTGGAACTTGAGGAAAAGGTTTGCCAAATAGCTAATCTCTTTTTGTGGGCAGAAAGAAGTATGAAAGGATATAGAAGAGTAAAGATGGCTTGTAAGAGTGAAAAGTGAGTTTCTCATTCTGTTTTTTGATATAGGGTAAGGTATTCAATGATTTGACATTATATATGATTTCGGTAGAAGAGTAGAATACCTTTTCCAAATTTAAGGCTCTGTACCAGCAAGAGCATTTGATAAGTAAAAAGGACATGATCGTCTGGATATCATTACATTACACGACGCTGCATGATGCGACATTTCTATTTTAACTAGCTCTATCAAAATATGTTGGCAGTGTTTCTGTTCCGTGCAGTTTGTGTTTTCTTACTACTGTGTAGTACACTATTTATTTGGACCTTTCCGTTTACCAACTTTAAATTTTCCAATGGATTGCTCAAAATTTGAAATTAAAATATTGTTATAAAAATGGTTTATACCATCCGCAAAGTACTGTTGGTTCTTTTAATAGAGAATCTAGACTTCTATAAGAACCTTTTAGATCTATAGTACTTAAACGGAGCAAATATACTCCTACATTGTTGTTGTCCGACAGCAGTGGCTGATCGTTTTTGCGAAACTTCCTTTGGGGAGAGGCTTGGGCCCAAAAGTTCCTACGTACATAGTTGGTGCCTATAGGTGATTCACATTCCGCGAATAAGCACGAATTTTACACATTTGGTGGAAATCTTTCGTGTGCAGAATTGAAAAAGTTTATATTATCAAATGAAATGATGCTTATCAAACGAAATGAAACTACGACTACCAATACATAACAATCACTCATTGCCAATCATTATAAGAAATACCATTCAAATATAGATTTTGTTAATTCATCCAAAAATCAAAACATATTTACAGATTAAAGTTGCTCTTCCACAGAACGTTGTGAACGTACCTGCGCCTAAGTAGTAGCCGAAATTACCATTCGATGACAAAAGAGCAGCAAACAGCGCATCAATACCTCACAACAAACCTGCTTGCTCAACGCGTCCACTGAACGGCGTTACCGAATGTACAGACGCGTGCTTCAAGGGGTGTGTGTATTCTCAATCAAAATTATCGACCTTTGATGAATGCATTTTGATCATTCGTCATCAAACGGTTTATCAGGATGCCTACGGAAAAAAATAACTTCAACTTGAGTGCGATTTGTTGATCAAGAAATGAGTTTATTTTTCAAGTTAGGACATATTACTTTCAAATTAAAAAAACTACCCTGAAAAGGTAAAATGGCAATTTTCAATATTCTGTGACAACCAACTACACTCTAGAGAGCATCCTTGCTTTCTCCTTTGCTATTTTTCAGCATGATTCTCAGAGCCATATGCGAAACTACTTTTGAACGAAATAGCAGGTAACTTGTAGATCATGCATTAACAAAAAAACTTTCTTGGCCTTTCTATTGACGAAACAAAAAGGATCGAGTCTGATATTTTAACCAAAATTGCAAAAATCCTCATCTACGATTAACAACACGGGGTTGCTGAAGTTTCTAACTGATAAAATTGTGAATTTCAACACAATTTTCTGGCAAGATGTGCTTAAGAAGAAAGGAAAAAATGGAAAAAACCTGCAGCCACCGCAACATTGAGAGAGTCCATGTCATTAATACTTGCAGTGGAGTCAATAGTGGTCAGTTTAGTGCATGCATCGATGACGTCACCACTAACACCATACCCTTCATTACCTAAGATTAGATAAAGTCAATACTCAAACTTGACAACTTTTCCCGTTATGAAAGATTATCCCTTGCATTTCAAAATTTGTCATATTCAAAGGAAATCCCGAATAATGTGCCATTTAACAGAAATTACATAAAGACCTGACACCGTTTCAGAGTGAATGGTAATTTTGAAGTTCTGCTTGACAATATATTGAATGTTTGCCATAAATCATCCAGCAATAATTTCGCACTAAATAGAAACAGTAAATCATGTTTGAAGCAGGGAGTGCTTTATTAATAGAAATTTCAAACACGAACCTAGTACAAGGACGGTGGGCTTTTCTAAGACTAACTGGGCACATGGCATCACATCGGAGCTATCAGTGTACTCTTTGCATGGCATGGTAGTTCCAATAACATCCCAACCATTACATGCTAGTTCCTAGAGAATTAGAGAAGCAAAGAAAGCACATAAAAACTGGCTTAAAGTAGTGACGGTATAATGATTCTAGGTTGTAGGAAATTATTCAAACAATAATGTACACTGACACGTCATGACGTCAAGCTCGTTCCCATTCTTCCAGGCTATTACGATACCCATCCTTGTTGTGATACCATGCTTTGGTTTCGAATAACCAGCCAATTTTTCAACCAATCAAGGTATTTTAAAAAAAAATTTCCTGGTACAATTTACTTACATTGATCGTTATTATAGCATTATATTGTACCGCACGTAATCTAGTATAATTCTTCAACCACCCAATTTAGTTAGGTCGGTAAAAAGTTCAAGCAGTAGATTGAAGCTAGTAAAGTCTATTGTACTATTATTTTACCCCAATTTGAACTGGAACTGCTAAACAAAAAGAAAAACATTCCCTGTTTTACACCTTTATTTATTCAAGCGCTTTACCAAAGCTCGTGGCTTCCACTCCATTAAATGTTAGTAGTAAATTTTCACTCTACCGGCATGCTTTCACAGGGCGTTTCTCAAGAATCTATCCTTGGTCCAGTTTTAATCATGTTACATCTAGGGAAGGGACGTGCCACAAATTGTTTAATGCGATCTTCTACTCTGCAAAGGGACCTGTTCTAGCTTTCCGTGATAATGACATTGTTAGATTTAGAAGAGAATTTGAGCCTAAATCTCTATCCCAATGTGATAAGTCTGTTGGTTTTCAGATTGGAGAAGACGAAATTAAGTCAGTCTTTTAATCAAGGCACAAAGGCATAAATAGACTTATAAGAACAGGATATAAGAAAGGGTGATATCAAACAGCGAAAGTCCTGGGAAAATTAACGACGGTTTAATTGTAATATCTTTTTTAATCATTACCTCCACGGGTTACATTCTGATGCTCAAATACATTCCCAATTTGACCATGTGTTTACTGCCTGTTAGCCCTTGTTACAAAAGTGGTTGCTAAAGAATTTCAAACAGCCCTAGAATGAGCACTTTAGCCACAAAATACCTCACATACAGAAACTGAACAGTTCATATATTAGCTCCCCACAAAGAATGACCTGAAGAATTAATTTCAGTCAGTACAATCAAGTTCTTTAAAGACACAGTGCCATCTTACAGGTGGAAATGGTTCCATCTGTTTTAACAATATATGGCTAAACTTAACAGATATAATGCAAATGACTAAATATGACTCAAAAGGGTGAAATGTATTCAAAATGAGTAAATAGTACGCTTGATCAAAATGACAGGATTTAACTATTTCATTTCACTTCTCTCCTTTTGAGAAGCTGAATAAAGCATTGTTTAATATTCTAATGCTGGTCTTAATCATTTAAAAAATATAACTGTCCCATCTTAGTAACAGTTTCCATCAATTTTTAGTTGCTTATTTTGCTCTTGTTCAGTTATTTTTTGTGTAATGGCCATGGGGTTAGTTGTTGTCTTTATCTCCCAGTGCTATTGTCTCTGTAGTGTGGCACAATTGTCAAGTGAAAGGAGTATAGTTAAACATAACATATAAAGTAAAATTGCATACAAATATACAAAGTTAACGGATTTAAAGCCGGGGCCTTCAACTTCAGTTTTTCACAATCCTTCAAAAATTAAAAAACCAGGCCTTCAACAAGTAAAATAATTATCAAAAAAATTATCAATGAGCTATCGAACACTGTCAAGAAGTCACATACTGTATCAAATAGACTTGATAAACTGCCATAGTTAAAAACAACGTTACAGACTGGCAAAGAACCAATGCTTAAATAACACTCTGATGAAGCCCTGTATGCCGGGGCAAAATATTAGTATACGTTTTATTCAATTTATTTTCAATTATATTGGATTCTCGTCGCCGTTTTGCTTTGTTCCTGAATTTTGTCTTAAATAATATGATAAAATATCTTAACGGGCCCAGCGCTTCCAAAGTATGTTCATGATAAAAAGCTGACTTTACGGGACACTTACTTTGAGATTAGCTGATAAGTTTTCTGAAGAATGAATCTTCATCCATTCCATGGCCCCAGCACTTGCCTTGCTGACTGTTGGACTAAGACGACACCTGAAATAAGATCACAGTTTCTTCAGAAATTGATTCTTATACAGGTCCGAGGCCATGAATAACTCTATGGGGAGGGGGCTAAAGACACAAACTGTCGCAAAGTAAATAAGGCCAAAAAATAGTTCGCACTGTGGATGTATATAGCAAAGGCCGGCCCTATGGTTGGCCAAAGAAAAATTTTAAAAATACAATATTTTAGAGAGCAAAAAAATGCACCTAAAATAGATTTTGATGGAAAAATAGTTGGGGGCATTACTTTGTAAAACAATTTGATTTAAAAAATTTTAGTTGTAAAGAATGCAGCTTTTACATTTTTAATGCATCCAATCAAAACAATTTTCAAATGAAATGAGAAATTATCTTTAAAAAAAACCGGACGACTCTTAAAATGCAAAATAAATTTGAACCAAAAGTGTTTTAACTTCTTATGGAAGTGAAAAGTAAAGTACAGGTGAAACCATTATGATTACTTTTATAAGACAAGATATTCAGCTGGAAATTTAAAAAACGTCACTTGTTGCTTATGGATCCCAATTTTTTGACCAAGATGAGAGAAAGTTTTGTACTTACAGATAACTTATTGCATTTCAAGGTCATAAAGTGTCTCTGTGAAGGAGCACAACCTATCACACACACACGTCCACATTCCAATTTTTTAAACATTTCATACAAAATTCTGTATTGTTAACAAAAAATGGTTTCGTTCTTTTTGGGAGGGGGACGTAAGAAGTAATTGTGTAGGGGGAGGGGCTGGATTCTGATTGGAGGGGATATTTATCGGATTTAGGGGCTTAGCCTGTCCAGCTCCCCTTTGGCCTCGGGGCTTAGCCTTTCCAGCTCCTCTATGGCCTCGGGCCTGTTCGAATATGCATTTCCAAGAATGTTTTGTGGCCTTCAAAACTGGCTCAAATATCATTAGAGGCAAATTTGATTATCAAAATCTTTAAAACGGCCAGAAACTTCTAAATTATCCTTGAAACTTTATCTTGATTAAGAAATTTGTAATATGGACTTGTGTATACCAATAATTCTGCTGGAAGTAAAATTTTGCAAAAAGAAAGTATTTTGACTGAATACATGATACAAGCAAGAGTAGTTGTATGTTGTGCTCATTGAAGAAAACGTACTGTTTTCTGTTTTACATACACTTTGTCAACAAACTGTTCAATTCATACTCAACCTTTTTTCAATGTAAATAGGTAGACAATAGAAAATGACATACGAGTTCTTGGCAGTTGCAATGATACCCTCAACACCAAAATAAGCAGCAGATCGAAGAACAGCACCAAAATTCATTGGGTCCTAGATTCAAAAAATGGTTGAGATGAAAAGTTGTGAGAAAGGATCACCACCTTCCAGAAGAGCTGACATTTGAAAGTAATTCCTTCTGAAAGTAATCAATGACACAACCCCAAATTATTTATATATTTTTGTCATATTGCATGTTTACACAGTTCAGATAAATACAATTCATTACACTTTAAAAGTCACAAACTGGCAAACACCTATCAAATAAAAAAAATTCTAAACCAAGAATATCAACAAACTAAATATACTCTAAACCTGTACTTGATCCAATGCAATCCATAACTGCTTTTGAAAATGCTTGTCTTCCATCCTGAAACATATTTCATGTTTATGGCAAACTAACAAAGTTGTTAATTATTACTTTTTATATATCAAAAATGGATAAAAATATTATATTGATCAGAAGACATTTAACACAAAAACAAAAGTTACAAAAATTATATATAGCTTTTTTCTCTTGAATGAAAATGAAAATGAATAGCCCCCCTAAATGAAAATTTTGACAACAACTTGCCCCCTCTGGCTACAGTTTTTTCAAATGATATTTTGAAAATTTGGCATATTTATAATTCCATGACCTTGATTTAGTCCAAATATATCTGTTTGTTATATATCTGTTTTCTTGTTTTAAAGCCTGCCCTCATCAGGCATGGTTCTTACTTGAGTTTGCCCCCCCCCCCCCCCCCCCCTCCAGCCAACATCTACAGCTACGTGGTTGCTCCAGACCTTATTTCAAGTGGGCCAAAGTTTATAAGAAAAACAAATAACATTGTCTTACATCAACAAATAATCATAAAGGCAGGTAGGTTTTTTGCAACTTTCTAGAATAGGTTTGCTAGATAGGGGTATAATAATCATAACTGCAAAAAGAGGAACTGAGAAAAGCAACTGCCAATTCTAAAACAAGGAACAAGCGGAACAACCCAATAACAAGCAGAACAACCCAGTAACAAGTCGAAATGTGAATTAATTGTTAAGTAAATAACATTTGGGGTAAATATCATCGATTCAGGCTGCAGATGTGCATATGATGCAAAATTTTGAAACCCAAACAAACTTCGAAACAAAAGTGCCAGGGGTTGTCCACTCCTGTTTAGATGTATAATTCTTCTTATTAGCCTTGAAATAAAAAGCTGTGAAAAAGTTACAATCAGACATGTTTTCACCAGAATCTTGGCCCTTCTAGCAGTAGCTTTCAGTTTAAAACATGAACTTTTAGGTCTCCTTCGGTCCCAGATCATGAAATTAAAAAAAATTAGGAAACTCCAGCCTCCAAATTTAGAACAACTGCAAGACCCTTGCTTTAAGCAAGAAATAAAAATAAATATTATTTACAGAAGAGAACAAGAAAGATGCTGAAGAACTTCAATTTAGAATCCTTGAGATAAACCAATATAATTTGAAGGAAAAGCAACAAACTAGTGAAGACTTGATATCAGAAAGTTGAAAGAAATTATTTCATGTAGTTTCAAAAGTCAAAATTATCTTGTGTGTGTGTGTCTTTCTACAAACCATTCATTTGAAGTATTTTTCATTTTGTTGATATCTAACTTTTCATGGGTAAGATGTGACACTTGCATAACAATATTCTACAAATAAAGAAAAAACCATTGTTAAATAAGTTGTTGTTATTTTTCATACATCATTTATTGAGCCAAAATTAAGCATATAAAATTGTTGTATTTTTTAAATTCAGATTGAATTCCAGTATAGAAAGGAGCTGGTTGAAATTTATCTTCAAAACCTTATGGATCTTAATGTAAAAAATAACTATTAAACAAATGATTTAGACAAATTTTTTATTATTAAATGGATGAAGAATCTTAGCATTCCTGTCTTTTTTAGTCTAAGATTGATAAACTTGACATTCACACACACAATCATTGTATTTCAATCATGCAAATTATTTTTGCAAGGTATTTTCATAAAAAGAAAAAAACATTCATTTCATATTTTCAACTGAATAATGTCTCAAATATTCAAACACGATAAATATTCTTAATTGATAGTCCATCCTAATGGATATTAACACAATACAAAAAATTCAGATATTACACAAACTACAAAATGCTGCTACCTGATGTGGCCTGCTACCAACAAGTTTATCAATGTAGGCTTTTTCTTTGAAGTCAACCTTCAAATCTCTTTCTTTTGCTACATCTATCATAAATGCTATTTTATCTGATCTATAAAAGATGAAAATTCCAAAAAAATTATTAAACATTTCACCAACACATGAAGCAATTGCATGTTGTGAGAATCATCAATGATGTCACAACTTCTTGTTTATCAAAAGCATTCAAATATTTAATTTAAAATCATGCCAATGAACAAAACTAATTGTGGTGTGATGATACAATAACACTAATACTACACTGTAATTTTTTCTAAATTTTCTGAGAAGCTTAAGCCTTATGGATTTGATCATTTGTCTTCCCGTTAGCCTAATTCTGTTGATGAAAATGGGTGGCGAGAGTTGAACAAATATCAGCTCTTGAAGAATTGTGGAGTTCTGCAGAAAAATGATAGTAGATCAGGACGGGGCAACAGTTCTCAGTTTAAATTCTAACAACTTAATTTTACTTCATTCAACTCAAATTGTATTAGAGATTTTGACAGCCTAGCTTATCAAATAAAAATAGAATGTTAAGAAAAAAATTGTGCTTAGCTAGCTTACTTTGACAAAATTGACTTTTTTAGAAACGCATCTTTCGTTATCAATTTGTATATCTTCCGCTTGTTTGCTTGGAGAGCTCCTAGACAAGGAAATATTCCAAAAATATGTTCTTTCACCATTCTCTACAATTTTCTTTCCCGCGAAGTTGATTAGCCTCATTTCCAAAATAGCTTCTGAAGACACCTCGATTCCAACACGGATAAGTGAGTTATTCTTTGGGAGGTTGAGAGTAAATGTGAAAAACGTAATAATACATTTATCGATTTTGAAAATTCTAATAATTTTATCTAGGGATTTTTTTGAAGTTATAGATTCTTTTAATTTTGGCCTTCTAAGTTGATGGGACGCCGCTGTTAAATGCAGTAAAAACCCGCTTATAAGATCCTAGTTTTTTTCAATAAACCTAGAAAGATTCTTATATGAATGGTGCTTAGACTTACAGTTAATTTAGGCTAACAAGGCTTTTAAAATAGGTTCTTTTATTACTGTGGCAAAATCATACTTTCCCTATCATGCAGAAATATAATACCCAGGGTTTATTTTAACGTACAGTGATACCCAATTGGTGCAGTGATGAATCATTATTGTGCAGTGATAAACTCAAGTTTTGTGCAGTGATAAATCTAAAATAAAGAGATTTGGCAATGAAAAAGCAAAATTGAAGCAACTGCCAGTAGACACATATAGCTTATAAAAGAGCATTACAATATCAAAAACGAGAACATAACAGTAACAATGATCATAATCTATGAATTCTCTTTGAAATTTGTTCATTATCTAAAACCTATCGAGATTTTTCATAATCAAGTTAGTTTGATGGGTGTGGTCATGAAATTTTCTTAAGGTGACACCCAAATTTTCAAAAATTTTGAATATGTGCAGTGATAAAAATTCCTTAAAATTAACTCTGATAATACTTAAAGAAAGCACAGATCTAACAAAACAAATATATACTCAAACAAACTCGTAGCAAAATCTCTGAAATGTCAGTTAACAGACAAGGTTAATGCATGTGGAAAACCTGGACACATTTTTGTCTCTTGGCTTTAAAGAAAAATTTTCTTGCCATTTATATTTAGATATACGCAGATACTTTGTTGAGCATTTTTTACCTAGAAACCTCTACTTTACAGCAGCTTCACTGGTAAGAACCTAACTTGAAATTAGAGCCTGGATAGGTTCTTAGGTAGAGGAAACCTAAATTTGAAATTTTAGCCTAACTGGTTTTTAAAATCCAGGTTTTTGTGCGCGGATTAATTGCACCACTAAAAGGGCAAAATAAATTCAACTAGCCTTCGTGCAGACTTTGCAAAATAGAGGAAATTTTAATACAATTGCCATCACGGTCAAAATGGGGCCCTACCAAGTTGAGAAACCTGGAAAAAATGAAGACTTGTGCGAAAATAGATAAAACGAGTACAAATTAATTATAAGAAAGCTCTATCGATTTGCTCTGCTGTCAGAGGATAACTCAATTGTTTACAGACTTACTTCTTTTGCAGCCTAAGGCAAACTTGTCTGATGACAAATTCTCTCAAAGTGGAAAAGATTGGATCACTACACAGGTCCTCAGATAAGGGAGTTGAAAGAAGTTTCAATGGGCATGGTCCCTTTTTTTGCAATATCATAAAGTTTTTGTGAAATCATTTGATTGGAGTATGTAATTTGATCTTGCCCCAACTTTATTCACTTTGGCCTAAGCCCTTGCTAAATAAAATTTGACGTTTATTGTGCTTCATAATACCAAGATAGAATAAAAAACTTGGTTTGATAAAGTTATTAATTTTATCTTCATAATACTACTTGTGTGATATTTCTTGAATGCAACGTCATGCTTTCGATTGCATCTGTCAATATCTTAAAATCCACCATGTCTTTCATAGGTTCAAAAAAACTTATAACATATTGGAGTATATAATACTCACATTGGAGTATATAATACAACTACAGAAGAGAAACAAGAAACTGCTTTTCAAAATTTTGAAATGGCCATTAGAACATTTTTAACATTAATGATCACAAACTGTGATGTCATTTTAGCAAATGGAACGTGTGCAAACCCAAAATACATAGATCAGCTTTACTTCTAGAAAGGCTCGGCTCATTGTGTTTAATAGCAGTTGAAGCATACACTCTGAGAAGTATTGATTTCCAGGATGATAAAGGTGACTTTGCGAGAATGAAGTGTAGAAAAATGCATTCCAGGTCAAGGATATTGGAAACACATAAATTTTGAACTATTAGATTAGATGTTGGAATGCATTTTGGTGGCCTAAATGTTACCATATCGTGGCTTGTTTGTACTGAATCTGTGGGAGGAACTTACGATTGGGGGACTGCCATTGAGACATTTTGATTAATCAATGAAATAGGATAGTGTTTGCTTAGTCAAAAGTTGACCGTGCTGCAGCTTCTGCAGCTCATTCCACCACCCATATTTTGAAAATATACATACATTTGATATCAAAACATACAGGCGTGCATATTTTCTGAAATACTGCAGCAGGCCAATAATGTTAAAGGAATAGGACATTGTTGAATGCGGGCACCAAGATCGGGGATTACGTAGGGCACCCACAAGTCAATCCGCCTCTTCGTGTGTGATACCATGTTACACATTTTGATCGTTGCAAATAACTATAAATAGAGTATGCACGAGTGGCTAACGATACCATTGTTTGCGCACAGTTTATTATGGTCGAAAAAAATACAGTTATATTGGTAAGGAAATAGGCCCAATCTTCATTGATAAATCCACAATACACTCGAATTCAATTAAAGAATCCAATAAAATGCCAAGGCATAATACTTAAATGTAAAATACTTAAAAACATACTGCGTGCATTAAAGAAACATAAAAATATAATTCTAGCCGTTTCACTATATGTCTTTAAAACTATTGATGCGTCCTCTGGTGTAACCATACCAAAATATACAAAACAAATATTGTGCTGAATAGTTAAAACCTTCCATTTGGAATTATATAAAAACCAAGTTTATAATTAGTATGGTCAATAAATACTTAAAATTAAAAGTATCATTTCAGAAAATATCAAACAAAGTTTATATGTAAAATTTACTCTCAGCTAAATGGAAATCTTTAATACTAATTTTTTGGATGTATCAGTTGTACGATAAAGTAAGTATTATTGGAAATGAATAAGAAACCGATTATTTTCGGTACCTCGTGTTATATAGTACCTTTCAATGTATATTTTCATACAGAAGTATTGGATATAGGGTGTGGCCATCTAAAGAAAAATAGACTGTGTAGTGCGAAGAATGCACAAATTTAACTAGATATTGTTACAATATGAAAACTTGCATGATTGAATTAATGTATATCGATTAAATATCAATAAAATACCCTAGTAGCAAATAGGGATGTCACTCTATTATTATTAAGAAACAGCAAACTGTCAGTTAGCCAACTAGATCAATTCACATTTTCAGGTGTTCACATTTGGCAAAAAAACATTATAGTTTCGATTCTGATAACCTAAAAGTTAACTAAGTTTTCATAACCTAATATACATCACTGCTACAAAGAAAACTCTCTTTATAAATTTTTCCTTTGCCATAGCATCATAATAAATACACTCTAAGCTACGATGGCATCAATATATTGATAAAGAATAATTTACTCGATTATATAAACTGAGACTCTAGAGTGCTTTGTGTCGCCTTAGTGCCATTTTTATATTTCCAATATATTTATTAACTTCGTCTAGCCTTTCCTCAAGAAGTTCCTAGAGCATAAAAGGAAGAGAATCCCTTAAACACACTTAAAGTAATTCATAAGCAAAATGTTTTAGGAAAAGCATGCAAAGCAAAAAAGCCGTTCAGTTATCTATAATTTTGTCGTACACTGGTAGGTACGGGGCATTAGCTGTAATAGGAGCTAGGCATTGCAAGGTCAACAACCATTCAAACAATAACATGCTGCAAAAAGTTTATAATCAAGGTAATAAAGGCTTGTGTGCAAGACCTACATTGGATCTAAAGTTTCCTCTACCAGCGCTCACAAAATTAAAAAAAACTGCAAAAATATGACTATTTAACAAAAAGAAGACTTTAGACAGCTATTAATGTGAAAAAGAAATACATCAGTGAAAGAGGAGCAAACCTGCTTCTCTGCATTTGAACGCCGTGCTCTACCAGAACCATTTCTTGGCATTCTATTTAATTGTGATTCAATCTGCAATGGAAATAAGTTTTACTTTAAGTACAAACCTGGCTCAATGTATACTACATTTTCCAACTCCAGGGTTGCATTTTAAATATTTCTACACGACACAATTACTTCATTTCATTAAAGAAACATGCTCCACGTATTCAGCCTCGGTGTCTCTAAACTTATCCCCAATGTCAGCTTCTGTTTCTAAATTGTTCTTTACAACTATCAATTTTATTTTGTCACTGTATTTGATCTAAGGTTTTATCGCATGGTACAAAAACTATTTATTTAGTGCTTGATTTAAGCCTGGTTATGTTTCTCAAAAGCTTCTTAATTTTTCGGCAATCTGAGCCTCATGTTTCTTATATGCTTGTCTCTTATATAAAAAACGTGCACTGATCAAAACATCATTCTTTGAAGAGTGTTGGATAAAACAAGAATTGAAATATCCAAACAAATCAACAAAACCTTGGAAGCAAAAATAGTTACAAAACTAAGAAAATTTGAAAAATTAATCCTGCTTTAAAAAGCAGATAAAGAAAACATGAATTATTTAAGGTAACTTTTAATTCAAATTTTAATCATCATTATAAATTGATTTAGAGGTTCAGTGTGAAAACGGTAGCGGATTTGGTTGACAGGCAGTTATACAGTTTCATCCACCTATAGTTTACAGCTTCAAAAGCAACATTAACAGCAAAATCAACATTTAAATACCAAAACAAAAACAAACCGGCTTATATTTCAGTTCATTATCACAAGTCATATCATAACAAACCTCGTTCTTTTCTGCTGAAAGCTTTTTTAGATCATTTTCAAGGTCGTATATCTCTGCTGAGGAATCTACAACTCTATCATCTCTTTTTTCCTGCAAAGTAGTAAACTAAAAAATCAGTAAACAAAGACTTTCCATCTTTTAGCACAGGGTTTCTGAAAATATTGTTGATCAAAGCAACCTTTAACTTACCAGATCGTGTTCTTTGTTGACATGAGCTTGCTCGCTATCATTCCTCGACGACCCACGCCCTACAGAGTAAATAGTATCAATGAGGTGTCCACATTTTCCAAAGATATTTGAGAAGAAAATACATGCAGTATGGTTATGTACTGGTAACTGAGAGAATTCAGCGACTCCATACCAGCTTATAAAAGATCAGATCTATATAAGTAAATGCAAGATTCGGAAAGACTACCTTGAGTATACTCCCTCTCAGCTTCTTGGTAACGCGATTTAGTTGGTGAAAATACCACATCGAATCTTGTAATACCATTCATATTTTGAACAACCCAATCCCTTTGCTTCCTGGAACTTCCATGTGTCTCATTGCTATGGACAATCCGATTTGTTTCATCATCATGTTGCCGCTCGGTGCTCTTTTCATTGTAAGAGAGACGCTTTTCAAACCATCTCGTATGAGATGAATTTCCTAGTCTAGAATCTCTTTCACTGCCATTATCATTTTGAAGTGTACTATTGTTGTTGTAGTCACTAGCTGTCTCCCAAGCAAGTATGCTTCCAGTACTGTGCCGGTTCATGTGATGGTTCTCAAGAAGGCTATTATCATGCCTGTGATTTCTTGACACATCGGTATCTGAATGCAAGTATAATTATTGTCTAAATGGTGTGAATTTCAGCCTATAAAATCTTAAGCAACTAGAAATAAGCTCTAAAAGCAAATGCAATCTTCATCACAAGCAGGGTACATTTTTGAGATTGGAAGAAACCAACTAAAAAATAGCTGGTACCTGTCACATAGTTTCTGATATTTTCAAAATTAGCAGTTGCATAAAATGAGCAAATGAATAATGCATTGATCATTAACAACTGAAAGGGAAAAACCACACCTCTATCACAAACATAAGTAAATTCAAAAATTACTTTTTTTAGGAGAACTTTGACTGTCATCTTGCTCTCTAATTGATGGTGATGTTGGCGACATGGTCCATTTTTTTCTTAAAGAACTGTTTCGCGACGGAATTTTAAGCGATAAGCCGCTTTTTGGCGTGCTAAAAGATAAAGAATATAAAACTTCGAAAGAATCAAAGCCATAGTCAAGCTACTCGGCATTATAAAACTTCAAAGGAAAAAAGTTGGGCATGTTTTACAAAAAGTTGCCTGTATTGATGAAATTGGTAAATCTCTAGGCCTAAATGATTTATTCAAATACCTCTTACTTGTATACACAAATGATAAGCAAAACAAAAAACACGTGAAGGTAAAACAAACAGCAAAAGTCTGCAACAACATTAAAAGATAATATTTTTATATAATTATCACCTGCTTTGCATGCTCAAAAATCGAAGAAAAATTACACAACGGCGTAAAATGCCTAACCATGATTTTTATGATACGTTTGCAGTGAGGATTTGTTTCTTATGTCGACGGTATGAGGTACGCATTTATTGCTTCTGAGAATCTACTTATATTTTTGTTACCTAGATCAAGTCTAGCATTAATTTCAGTATTTATTTTCGGTAACATTTTTCATCATTGATGTGTTTTTTGTGGTAGTGTTCTTGTAAACAAACCTCGAGGCTGGATTATCAATTATGAAAAATGAGGTAAAATGAAATAAGTTCAAAACATTTTTTTACTCCTGTAGTATCTCAAAAATGCAATTAACTAAAAGCTTTGTAACACTTCTGTATTGCGGATTGGAGCTATGAAAATTTGCTAACCCTCTCTTGAAATTGTCATCTTCAATATTTTCATCCAGCTTCTGCAGCGCCTCATTATACAAGTCCTAAAAAGTCAAAACGTTAAGCAAATGAGATTGGAAGATATCAAATTGAGAGAAAAGTATGTTTGGAATTTCTATCAATAGTATTCAAAACGAAAAAGATATCTTAGAAAATGTCGAAAATAAAAGACGTTGTGATTACTTACCCTAATTCTGCGATGCTGGTTGTAGAGAATTTCGTACTCCTCTAAAAGCTGAAAATTATAAAACATAATGATAAGAAAGGAACTAATAAAAATGCAGTTAATGAAGATGCAGTCAACAGTCAGTACTGTATGAATACAAAAACTGGCTGTCAGATATACCCATCAGAAAATATCTTAAGTTTCAAATGAAATATTTCGCAATGAAGTATGAAGATTTTGATTGAGATCCATTTACCTTATGAAAAAGATTCTTTTCCCTTGCACGTTGAGATGATGCATCTTCAAGTCGGCTGATCTACAAGACAGAAAAGGCTCACATGTCACGATTGCATTGCAAAAGAAGATTGGTGGATTAAGTGTAAGTAAAAAATTGCAAGATTGGTGTAGAACTGTAGAACGGGGCTTGATGCATAAACATATTCGCAGACAAAGAAAGCAATAAAGTTAAAGCCATAGCGTTTTAAAACTCATATTAAATGCTAAAACTCATATCCTAGTCAAACTCCAGCCATCATAAATAGCCTTCTACCAACGAAATCGGGTTCCTGGCACTTAAGCACTATCAAAGTGTTTTTTTCACGTTATTACTAGGCCTAATCTCTTAATGTCTATGAACAATAGGAATTTCGTTTGTCATACGTTTTTCAATATAATAACGAAAATCATAGTCATTTCGAGCACTGAAAATATTTTAGAAAACAAATAAAACCAAAAAATCTTTTAGAAAATAGTCTCCATTGATTCACTTCATGTACAGTTAAAGCTGTTGTTTAGAACACGAGCTATTATCATTTTTCCATGAAATTAGGAAGGTAGATCCTGTATTTAATGTAATAAACTGCTTCACACCTGCTCCAAAGCTTCGTTCAAATTCTGCTGGATTTCCTTTTTTTGAGATGATATGTTCAGAATAATCTTTTCCTTATCAGCACAGTCCTTCTTGCTGCTTTGTAAATCCTCTCGAAGCTCGCTAATCATTGTGCCACTGTCATCAAGCCTTGAGCTCGCAGAAAACTGCAAAAAGAAAGAATAATTCAATAAAAAGACAAAATCTTAAGGCCTTTTTGGGAGTGCGGACAAAAGCCTTGACCAAACTACGATTAAAACTGAGATACCATCAAACCCAAAGTCCAGCAAACCTAGGACTAGCTTGAGCTTGTTTTTACAGCGTCGAGAGAGCTTTTGAGAATAGGCTTCAATCATCATCGTCATTAAAAGGCCTACTCATAGTAGAATACCAGCTAATGCCAGCGTCTTCTTCGGTGCTCCCCCTCTTGATCCTCCACCTCCATATTTCCTGTATAGCGCATTATCCTTCACTATTCTCTTCTCAGCCATTATCTTCTCAGACGATCTGTGCCAATGTGTTGGTGGCCTAGCACTTCTAAGCTTTAAATCCCCCATATTCTTAAATGTTAGTTAAATGTTCACTAACATTTCTCAGTATAAGCAAAAATATTTTGGATTCAATTCTTACAGCTATACTAACATATGAACAAGCAAACATTTGCTTTAAGTTAAACTAATCAAATGTATCAGACGTTCTAGAAGAACAGCTTTATTCATATTAGAACCTTTGGCGTTGGCTTAGGATGATTTAAGAGTTATTTCTTTCATTTCTGTGTGTGTACTACAAAGATCACTTTCTTTCTGGAAAAAGTCCAGGAAAATACCAGTAGCTCACAATTTGCTCTTCTAGGAACATCCACAATTCACTATCTGAAACAACAGGGAACTATCTTTTCAAAGGAAAAACAAACTGGTAACACCAACAAACCTCCTTTTGCTTAAGGCGGATAATCTCATCTTCAAGCAGCCTTCGAGAACTGCAAGTCAATAAGGTAAGTATTTTTAACATTGAAACTTGAATAAGAATTTCCTATTTACAAAAAAAACATATCTCTAGTGCTGACTTGGCATAGTTGCCACCAATTCACCATTAAAAAGATTCATGTACAGTTATCACGCACTGTAGGAGTTTTAATAATAGTGTTATAGAGGAAGAAAAGCTTGGAGACAGGAAATTCGGTATAATGATGAATGGGTATCGAAAACGTTCGTCTAAAAACAGTAACTAGAACATTTTATTGCAAAATTAACTGGCATAGAATAAAAAAGCTGGTTGCTTTATCAGCTCTTATCATGTCACTTGGCAAAGATATATAACCAGGAGTTAGGTAAAGGGGACAGGGGGGCCAGCTCTCAATTCTCTAGAGGGTCTTCCAACCAAAACGTTTGCAGATCAAGGAACAAATATTCGTTATATGTAAATTGCAATGTGTAGATGTACGGAGTTTGAAAATGATCACGGGCTGCCTCTTTCCCATGACTGTGTTAGTTTGTACATGTTTGTACAATACCTCTGTATGAGTCATTTCTACATATTTGTAAAAAGAATTTTGGGCCCTTCAATATTGGCTGAACATTCTGAATAATTCAAAAACGAAGCAAAACCGATCCCCCCTGTCTGAAATAAATAGTGCCTAACTGATCTGAATAGATATATCCAAACAAAATCTATCATTTAAACGACTTATCAATACAATCACACAAACCTGATTGATTCCCCCAATCGATCCTGCAGAATCGTTATTTCGTTAATCGATTTTTGCCTGTCCTGGCTTATCTTAAAACTGCGTTCTTGAAGCATAGCTTTGTCGGCTTCCAAGAGCTCTACTTTCCTCTCCAGTTCAAAACAGGATCGGCTTAGTCGATCAACCTCTAATGTAAGCTGCTTATTCCGTCTCTCCGCCTGGTGGCATCTTTCCTCTAAATCAACCTTAATCTCTTCTAAATACTTCATCCTCATCAAAGAGACATTGCTTTTTGGAGATCTTGTTAACGCAACAATCTCCTGCTTCTCAAACTGGAGCCGTCGAATTTCTTTTTCATACCATTTTTGTAATTGATTAACAGCTTCATCGTGTTCACTAGTGATTGTCTGATCGTTAACCAAACTATAAAATTTGTAATCTAAATATTAGTAAAATATCGTTTGATTGCAGCTAAAGCGGAATTGCATGAAGAGCATAAGTAGATTATTCCAATGACAAAGCGCAGATTTTTTGCATAGACACATAAAGCTTTCTTTTATCTAACACCTATCAGAGGATTCTTTCATCTGGCACCAAAATAAGAGAAACACGAGAAAAAACGTAAGAACATAATCTAACGTATGGGAAAAACTGAAAATCTCAAAACACTTGTGACAAAAGTAGATATTTTTTCTCTGGACCCAATCCTTTTAAAATTCTCTGGACCAATTCTCTGGAGCCATATAAAAATTCAATTAGGAGGAGTAAGTTTTTTGAATAGAGGTTTGAAAAAACAGACTTTGATCAAAATGACATATAGGATTTTAACAGATCTTCAATCAAACTTTTGAGATTTATATTGTCCTGTGTTTTGATCTATAAATTTTCAGATTCAACTCTAGCAAATATCTATACAAATTCACTCCCAATAAGTACCTTGCTAACACTGTATCATGGTGACTAGAAATGCGTTTATAAGAATCCATAGATGCGTCATCCAAGTCAGAAAGGGACAGTGTTGATGGCCTTGGCGTGTTTGAACCATCGTCTTTGTCAACCTCCATTCTGTCATGCCTTGGCAGACTCAGCAGTGAAATGCTTTCAGCATATATGTCATTGCCAATGCTACTCAGATCACCAATCATTACAGCCAAATTGGATGATAAGTTTGGATTCAAGGATGTATTCCCATCTTTCTGCACTTCTTGGACATTGGTCGTACTCTTCTTCACTGGAGTAGAGCAGACAACTTTTACTTTATTGTGGATTTCTTTAGGATGATCATCATCATTTTCCAAATGAATAAGCTCTGTAACAAGGGTATTTGAGTGATAAGGCTTTCAAGTACAAACATATACAAAACGTCTCAAATGCTAAAATTCATGCAGACAGAACTTTCCATGTTTTTTTATAGAACAGGATGGTTTCTAAGTTGCAATCCTGAGCTTCATAAAGCATTAACAATGAAACTCATGGTTCCAGCTTCATCTCACCCTGTCCCAAATAGCAAAGCCTAAATGGACACATCATATCAGTCATAAGGAATATGGCAAAGCATTCATGTTCTACAAATCAAAGCATGCGTCATCTGGCATCAAGAACTCTTGACTCATGAAAAATCAACTTTTGAAAAACGCAATATGTTATCATAGGCATTCACAATGTTTATGCCTATGATTTATGGGGGCACTCGCTATGCTAGCGGTACATTGGAAGGCAGATGAGAGGTTGTCAAAGTCCTTAGGTATGTCCAAAGATGAGGCTTCCTTGCAAGCGAAGCAAGCAGAGAATTTTTACAACCATGCCCTCTAGACCAGCTAAAAATACATTACAGAATATTGTTTTTTGCAAAAATTTTGCTATTTCTAAGGCATTGTTTTTATGTTTAATTAATTCCAGTCTTAAAATGGCATTTGTTACTTTATGAGGCACTATAGACCCCTGCTTATTCCATGAAAATTAAGGAATGCTGTAAAAGGATTTATCAAACTATTCTTCTCTTCTTTTTCTATATTTTCTATTCTTTTTATTCTCTTAAAAACACTTTTTTGCAAAAAAGTGGGGGTAGGGCTGGAATCCCCTAGCCCCCCATCTGGCGCCACCTGTGCCATATACTGTGTATATAATATAAATCCTAAACTAGCCTCTAATCAATTTGGAACAACTTTAGAAGAAGGCTGATTTTAATAGGGAGGTAAATAACAAAACGATTTTATTTTGAGCTTATATTGAGCTGACAAATGGTGATGACAGGGTCATACCGTTTTTGTAAGATGTGAGGGGGATAATGATCTGTAGCCATTCTCTCTAGCCCTTCTTCGAAGATATCTGAGAACTCAATGAGACTACTTAAATCTATAGTTATAATTTAGAAAAATTCATGGGTAATTATAAAAATGATATACTAGATTGCATGCTAGTTTTGATAATGGGCTATAATTGAAAGTTCATTAATCAATAATCTATTATCTGTTCCTAGTACAATTTACTTAAATTCATAGCTATTTCTTATTTCATAAAAACAAATGTCTGCAGAAGCTTGGCATAATAAGATGTGATTATGAAGAAATCAAATGCAAATTTATTACCTTTCTCTTTCAAATTTTCATCTTCACTAGAGAATTTTTCTTCTTCTTCTGCTCTCGCCTGCTCATCCCTATTTTGATTCTCATACACTGTATTAACATTGTCTTGAACTTTGCCATCTAATATTAATTCCTCTTTCTTTACATTTTCAGCAGTACTGTTAACATCTACATCTGGGCTTTGTATTTCAGAAATTAAACTGTTTTCCTTGAATTCTTTGAGTGATTGTTTAGTCATAATACTATTGTTGCTATCATCTACTTGCTTGCTCATGGGATCTTTTTGTTCTTTAAGACTCTGGTTGCCTTGCAAATTAACATCTTCAAGGTACTGCTTTTCTAAGTCTTCTGATATCTTCTGAACCAATTTTTTGCTTATAATATCCAGGTAAGCATCAATAAATATTCTTTTTACTAATTGCTCAACAATTTTATCAAATCTTTCTTCCTTGTCCTCCATCTAATAATGATTCTACAATAAAACCCTTTTTCACATCAAATACAACTCTAACTTAAGTATATTCTCACAAAAATAAACTACTCCTTAGAGCACTACATGACAGACAAGTAAAACAGTAATTTTCATTACTTTCACAATTTTACTATTACAATTACATTTCAAAAGAAAAAAAGGTACCATAAGCATATTATTTTGCTGTGACAGAATATGCTGTGGAATTCAGGAACAGAGGAACAAACATAGTAGTACAAGGACAAGTAGAGGAAACCACCCCGGGGGCTGAAGGCTTTATGGGTTATTTCACAGAGTGCTATAATGCTGCATTTTATGAACTTATTTATCATCACAGTGTTATTATTCCTTACCAAGAATTGGAAATTGGGTGATAAGGAACTTTGACTATACTTTTATGAAAAGTTTTCAAAAACATATTGACAGAAATTTTCTTATGCTTCGGGAGGATCATTCCACATTATTGAACCCAAAACATCAATACTTCAAATTTAATGTTCATATAGTTTATAATAAACATCATTAAATATTCAACGATATACCTATTGATCTTTTATGGTAATGCATTAGAGGTGGATTGAAATAAGTGGCAAATTTTGCAAGCAAAAAGTAGGCACATGCAGTTATTTAAAGGTGTGTTTTGAAGGGTCCATGCACCAGTTTTAGCTGTGTCAACTATATAACCCAGAAGAACTATTAAAAATGGGATTTCGCAAGTGCATAAGAAAGTGCGCTGAGAGAGGGAAAGTTTAACAACCAATACTGAAGCGTCACAATTATACAAAACTTAACTGGACAATGTAGTTTAGTTTTTCGTTGATACTTACACTTATAAAATAAGATAAACATGAATATGTTGTTATCATTGTAAATTTCAATTTTTCCTTAGAAGTAACTCTTTTTTAGGAAATCAATGGACTCTCCTACATAAACATAATTTTTTTCTTCTTTTTTATTTTATTTTACTTAACAGACAAGGCTGTAAACATCAAGCTTCAGCTAGTAATTCGCGTAAAAGAAAGGATTACGTTACAACTATGAGACAGCAGAGATCTTATGAAATATAAAGTTAAGAATCCTGAGAAATACTAACCTGGTCTTAAAGGATAACGACCTACAAACACATTTGTCATCAATTATCACCTGGCTGCTCCTCCTGATAATGAACATCTGCCTCTATGTTCTTTCAAAACATTGGCATCATGAATCAGCCTCGCTTACGTGATGTGTTCAGAGAGGCCATTGTAGCGCTACTATTTCTATGGTAAAAGCCATCACTGTAGTGACTTGCTGGAAATAGGAGCTCTTTTTAGATCATTCAGTTTTTATAAAGCCTGAATTTTAGTATGAATATCCTGGGAAAGAGGGGAGGCCGAAAATATTCATCTGCATGCCACCCAGATTGGAATTTTTGCCTTGCGTGGGGGATAAATCCTCCACACACAGGGGCGAAAATACCGGGGGGGGGGTGTGGGGGAGTGTGACACCCCCCCAATCCAAAAAATAGTCGATTTCGCAGGGCAATCGAAGATTTCGCAGGGCGCTAAGAAGAGCTTTATTGTCACGCAGATATGCCACCTCTGAAGTTCGTAAAAGGCCGTTTAGGAATTTTTAAATGTAAATATCGTATTTTTTATGAACCTCCCTTCCTGACATTGTATTTTAGAGAACGGAACAGGTATGTAAATAAAAGCTCCGTTATTTGCAAGGCGAAAGGATTTCTTACCGAAAGTCATAGCCAATGGATGCAATGATGGATGCATATGTTTATGAGGGCAAAATTGAGTCCATGCAAATTAATTTAAGTTGTAAATTATTTTCATGACAGGCACGGCGTTACTGGGGGGAATAGGGAGCTGAAGGCCCTCACCTTGATCAAGATAAGAATTTTTTATCATTTTTTGTATTACTTTTTAACAGTGCATGAACTAAAAAACATAATAAATCGTTAAGATACCGAATTTGTTTCATCTAATTGCTAACTTTTTCACGTATATTTTTATCATTTTTCTTTCATTTGCATTAATTCAGTAAATCATTTTCTGTCACATTGCAATGTTTTAATTTTTGATGTGTAAACATGTCCTTCTCGATACAAGAAACTGCACATTTCTGTTCAGGAAGAAAAATTCCTCAAATCAAAACAACATCTTCCTCTGTCATTCACAACTACGTGCAATCTGAAACGAAAGGTTGCCGTTTCTTTCCTTCCCCAACGTTTAACACTAGAGTTTTAGCATGATATCCCCCCTCCCTATTTTTTCCAATAAACAATAATATTTTCAATAAACAATCAGTTCTTTTAGCACAATAGTATTTTGCTAAATTTTTGTCTGAAAGATGCTTTTTAGCCCTTTTAGAAGGTATAATTTCAAAAATTTTCTTCACGTCGGACCCAACCGGTGGGTCCTCCTACCTCACCAAACTTGATTCTTAGTCCCCCTGAGCTAAATTTCGTTGCGCTGTCTGCATCATGTATTCCCCCCCCCCCCCCATTAGCTGTTTATTAGCTGTATTTTTTGCAAACCACATTAAAATGAAGTGAATATAAAAAAAAATTACGTCACGTTAGAGAAATAGATTATTATCAAGGCAATGAAGTTTCAATTTTTTCTATTGCTTTATAAGTTGTCCGTTCGTAAAAGACCAGTGTACACTGGTAAAGCTTTCACTAGTACCTATAGGACAAATCGTTGCTACGAGGTCGCAGGGGGCACCAGTCAGTTTTGCAGGGCAGAAACCCTTTTCCCCCCCCCCCCCCAAACCTATTGGCCAAGTTACGCCCCTGTCCACACACATCAACTATCGGCCACGGTTGCAGCCGCGCAGTTTTTATCAAAATGATTCATCCAGCTGCAATGATTCATTCAGCTGTTTTTATCTGAAATGTATAACCAAACATTACATACTGTATTTTTATGGTAATTAGTCTCAGCCGCACAAAATCTTTATCTGTGCTTTTTGCAAAAACGCAATTTTCATGGACATGAAACAGATCCCCTGCGCATCTTTCAAAGATTTCAACCTGGTACCCCGACAAGAAACCCTGCACCGTTGTTATGAAAGTCAGGTCCCAAAAATTGGAGGGCACGCACGACAAAATCAAGGTATGAAGCAAAAGCTCTTCAACTATAGCCTCGCCTATTATTAGTGTTGCATTACAAGAAGCTATAGAATATTTCTAAATTTCTGGAGCGTCGTGGGTAGTGACTCTTAGGAAGGGGGGCACAGTCTGCAAATTTTCTAATTCGAACATCTGATAATCATCAGTAATCTGTATCTGCGATGAACAGTAAAACTCGCAATAGGACAGGTAAGTGAATATATTAAGAATCTAAAGAAACGAACTGGGCGATTTTCAGTGCATTAGAAGTCTCTTTAGCAATGTTGTGTCAGCAGACTTGCTGATTACTTCATCATAACTGAGTGTCAAATCAGCCAAGCTCAAAATTTATTCAACCTCTCTTGGCCCATTATTGATCGCAGCCTGTTTTTTGCACACTTGAGCTTTCAGTAATACTAATTGGCAAGCTTGCCATTTCCTGTACAAATGTACAGATTTGGATGAGAAACTGTCAAATAAATAACCACAAGAGTTACTGTCTTTTTCTGTTTTTACCTTCCTTCTTATACTGATTAGTTAATTTGAACTTTCTTTAATTTCTATGAACTACAAATATTTTTGCCGAACAGATACACAATTTCCGCCGAACGTTCGATGATAGCCCCAAGACAAGACGCCTCTGCTAGATTTTATGAGCAATGGACTCACTATCGAGGTCCAATGATACCAGAAGTAACTTGACAAACCAGCTGCTTGTAATAGTCTTACACAATTTCGAGCAGAGCATTGCCATTCTTTTCTTAAATCAGAATTTCCTTAACTTAAAGTTCAAGAAAGTATGCAGAAAGTATGAGGTCTAAAGGAGGCAGCACCTTTACCTTTTCAATGGTTAATCAGTCCTCGTGGCTCTGAAGTGTTACTTTTAGATGCATTTCGAGTTTCACACGACGAAAAACAAAATGATGTCCTTTGCAAGTGATTGGTAATAAGAGATACAAGAATAATAACAGTCAAATTCACAGGAATACCGACAGAGGGGGAGGGGTTGTAGCCGGGACAAGTGCCCAGAAACCCGGACCGTCATATTCTAGAATCTGTATTCGTTGTCAAGCAAGGGCCTACACTCATTGATTGCCCTGGGGCTCGACCTCACTCTAGGCGGCTCTGCACATTCAGCAAATATAAGAGCATAGCTCATAATTCCACAAGTAAGATACAAAACCTTCTAATGATTCATGCAAAAACGCTGAATCCAAATAAAGCAGCCGTGTTTGGAAATGAAGCACAAAGCAAATTCACATCTCAGAAATTCACAGCCCAGTACTTGGGCTTGAATTCAAAGGAAAAGCTGACAAAACAACTTTAATATAGCTTTTTTAATCTGTTCTTGATATATTATAATGAACTTTGCATCTGTGCTTTAAAAGGTTGAACAAACTCAAAAGTCGTGAGGTAGAAAAGTCTTGATTATTAAGATGACTTTAATCTAAAAAGAACGATCTCCATCTTGCCAGTTGCAAAGAATTTAGTAATAAATGGTACAGTGATTATGGTACAATGATTATGGTAATAAATAGTACAATGACTTAAGAAGGCAGCCTGGTAAAAAGTAAATCTCAGGCAGCCGATGCAATCAAACAGCAGGTAAATATTGAAAAAAGCTTATAAAGATTATCTATGAAAGTAAGTAAATGTGTGAAGGTTTGTTATTTAGCATGCTTTTACTTAAAAAATACGTTAATAGGAGTTTAATGGGTAGGTTTTTTGTAGATAACACGAGTTTAACAGGAGCTTCTATCTCCTGATAAACTTGCTATTAAATTTTAAATTAAGCATTTTCTTTAACATTGTGGCATTTTAAAAGTCGTTCTGTTTATAATATAGTATAAAGATTTATAACAGTGTGACTCGGTGCATGACGTTTTAAGAGAAAATATTTTCAAAACATCCCAGTTTGTGTTTTGCTTCATTTAATATTTAATCCTCGATGTATCGAACATTTTCTATAAGATGTGAATAATCAATACTCTGTCGTTATCTAAAGGTGAAATCAAATGCTATCTACATCTTTGCAACATCAGCCATTTTGTTATGCAGAATTCAAAATTACTTTCAAAAGTGTTCTTACGTAAAACGTTCTAGATCAGCAGTATTTAGTGACAAAAATGCAGCATTTTAGTAGATAATGCTGATAAGCAAGACGCTTATACTGTTAGAAAATAGTTAACGAGTTAATAACCGGCCGAATGGCCAAATTTCCTAGGGTCAGATTTAGAATAAACCTCTCCCGTTGCCTCAAAGTACACCGCTTGACATGCAGACATTTCCTCTTTTTCGAGATGTGTAAAATTATGTCCTTTCTTTTTCAGTCCTTCTTCTATATACTCTGGTATTTCTCTGTGTGTTTCCACCCATACTGTGTTTGGCAACAATTGATGGTGAATTCTCGGTTTTGTTATTGCATGACCTAGCTCTTCTCCAAACCAGAATTTATGCATCAAAACCTGAGAACAAATTTTTGAAATCAGTCTTGTTTACCATACAGTTTCTCTTAGTTGTGATTTATTGCAACTGAATGCATAAAAGTACATCAATGCCATGCAAGCAAAACTTTCTAGCAGATTTAAATATTGCAGCAATATGCTTTTTATTTAAGGGATGGTCATACTTTTCACCCTTTGTTTATATTCCCAAGACATCAAATGGACACTAAAACAATTATGAGGAATGGGATATAAAATCGACAACGGTTAAAAACGTCTTATACGCTATGAAACAGCCTTCCTTTGTTATAGATATCTTGTAGAAAAGATATGAGATAGTAGTTTGATAAGCAGTCCTTCTTTTTCGAAAAAAATCCATTTAGTAGTATTTTCTTGCGCTCTTATCTAAATTCAATTCATGACGTCATCAAGAAATATCGAGAAATCTTCTAATGTGACAATGTTGCAGCAATAATGTTGAAAATGAGCTGATTGGCAAACACCGTTTGAAGAAAATTGAACTTTTAAGCTGATAATGTCGCAGCAATTATGGTGACCTGTATTTTTGATACCAAAGTAACAAGGTGTGTAAATACAAGAGACTGACTTACCGAGACAGAAGCAGTGATGATTCTAGGCCCCCCAGAGCAGCCCAGGACCATTTTAACTCGACCGTACTTGTCAACGAGTATAAATGGTGCCATAGCAGATATTGGTCTTTTGCCAGGCTTTATATAGTTTGTTGGTGATGGAGGGAACCCAAACCTACTGGGGGTATCCTGTGTACTAAAGTCATCCATGTCATTGTTATACAAGATTCCTGTCGTTGGCGATTTGAAGAAGGAACCATACCTAGAAAAGAGTACCTTTGATTTGTCATTAAAAACTAAAAGTTTGAAATCGTTACTCTCAAAAGCAGTCAGACAAAGAAATAAATCGAAAAAATCAGAATCAAAGTGATAAGTAAAAGACATGTAAAGATTTGTAAACAAGTTGTGGATCTAAACTGGCTTAGCTTCACCTGCCAAGCAGGATAGTAACAATAGATAGCGCTAAATTCATATCAATTAGTAGTCTTACTGATGTTCCCAGACAAAGGAGGAGACCATTGTGTAGATAAAATGCGAAATTAGTCAGCTAACAATTCAATCGTGCAAGCAAAAACTCGATTTATCCAAACTTTTGGTTATTCTTAAACCAACCCATTCTGCAATTGAAACACTAGAAAGGTTTTATGGTTCTATCAACACAATGATTAATATTAAGCACCATGATACCATTACTTCTTAGACACATGGTAAAGATTGGCATACAAAATCAATTTTCAAAAGTGATTATTCCATGAGATAAATAAACCAGGTTGATTTACACGGCTAACTTAGATTCAAGCAGGACAGTGTTTCCGCTTTCCTGATTCTCGGTCTCAGAGCCTTTTGCTTCTCCTTTTTAAGCCATTGTGAATTCCTATATTTGTTGCAGGTTAAAAAAATTACCATTAACATCTAGATTTCTGTTCTTTTCAATTCTGGATCTAATTTCCAAAAGCAGGTTGAACACTTTAAGATTTCTCATGCAGACGATTGTACGAAGGAGAGTGGTTTTCTGGGGAAATAAGCTAAACATATGATCAAATTCACCACGCTTTGACATTTCTCATTTACAGGGAGCTTAAGACTGATTTGTCATACCACGAATTGATGCTGTGTGTTGCTGAGACCGCGTCCCCGTTTTCTGCCAAAATCGAAACATGTGTTGTACCCTTATCTGTCGAAAGAGCTACGTCAATGCCATAATAAGACGCATCGTGTGTAGACTCGTCGGTTATTTTTTCTCTTATTGTGTGACCTACTTTCGGGCTTGTCATATCATCCATTAGCTGAAAGCAAATAAAAAATGTAATAAATACACAATATCAACAGTCTCCAACACCTTAGGATAGTGAGATTTGATTTAAATAGTGTGACGATCAGATACTAAACAGTGGAGCTTCTTAACATTTAAAGGAACGTACTGGTCATTCATTGTACTTTTAACAAAGGTTGTTTCAAGTAAATAATCTTCTACCGTAACGCTTCTGACAGTTTGAAAATGAAGTGAAATTTCCTTCTTTAAGCAATGACATCACTCCAGTGTGAAATATTAGATTAACATACATCGCTTGATACAGAGAAACGGATTTAAATCAGTCTTGGGAGTTTTATTGCCATGATTTGCTTATGTATAACTCCTCAATTATATAATTAAATGAAAATAAATGACTTAAAAATTAAGTTAAATGATAGAAAACAGTCTATACTTCAAAGCCTGAAGACTGAAGATACTAATTTGAAGTATCATGAGCTAGAATCTAGATCACTCTACTAGGAGATTTTTACGGCGGTAGCTAAGTTTTAACCTTACCTTATTGACAGCTTCCTCTTCCATAAAATCTGGATCCCCAAGTTTTGAATATTGTGCGAATCCAAACTTCATTGCCTCGACAAGACGGTGATATAACAAAATAGCTTTTTTGTTTTCCTTGAGGTCTTCTTGGGAAAAACCATATCCTGAAATAGAGAGCAAATAAAAGTTATGAACATTCACAATACCAAGAATTTAAACAAAAATACATATATGATTTTCAAACATATTGCATACAGGTTTACATGTAATATATCATGCCTTTGCTGATTCAAATAAATTTTTGATGTTGCTCAAGTATTCTTGATCGTCGTGAATAAGGAGAACCATTCTGTTTACTGTTTCTATTGAAAATACCTCTTTATGGTCAAATTTCTCACCAATGACTAAAACTACCATGAACCAGATCTCCGCTGTAATGCTAAGCTAGAAAACATTCTGGCGCATGTTATTGGGTTTTTTTGTTATATTAGAATGGGCCAGCCTTTGGCATATGGAAAAAATTGTCATAAACATTGTCGTTATGAAAACAACCCTTACTGATTAAATATGGCACTGCAGTCGCAAACTCTGTTCGTGAAATTTAAGAAGGCCAACGTCAAAGGAACTTTCATGAGAGGCCTACCCGCTCCTCTTGAAGGCGTCCCTGCACACAGGCTTTAATTAGTGCCGTACCTTGATTTGTAAGACTTTCGGGGGATCTTGAAAAGTAAAATTCATCTACAAAAACACGGATAAAGAATATTTTCGTTCCAATTTGACTTAACTGATTTGTGGATTCTAAGACCAACACACAATAATTAAGGAGGGTGTTCTATCCCTTTTCCACCCAGGTCAGATGTATTTCTAGCAAATGAAATCATCATTACTCTTACCTTTCAAAATATTAAGAATATAAGTAACAGCTGGTCCGCCCGATGGAGTAGGAACAGTGTATAGTGTCAAATCTCCGATCTCATCAGTTAGAGCCTTTCTGTTTATAACTTTGTAATTTGCTAAGTCATCTAATGTTATAATGCCTCCTGCGTCTTGGATATCTTTAACAATGTCCTCTGCCAGGGCTCCAGTATAGAAATCTTCAGGATTGTCCCTTATTCTCTCTAAAGTCTTTTCAAGAGCAGGATCCTTTATGATTGCACCCAGTTCAACAATTTTGCCATTTTTGAAAAGCAGTTTTCTGTATATAAAATAATACAATACAAGTATAAAAGCTAAAAGAGAATCTATGCTTGTTTTGATTTAGTGTTTTCGTTAACAGTACATACACGTCTGCTTCATATGGTAAATGAAATACAATGAGGGCAATCTTATATACTCGACTACGTCGTAAACAGTCAAGCTTGACTTAAACCTAAACCGTCAAGCAAGATTTTGAAAGTCTGTTAGATTAATGTGATATTTTGAAATTCTAGAAATTTTGCTCCCATAGATATAAAAGGCTTAATGTTCTATAAAAATCTTGAAATGACTAAAAGAGGGTCTACTGTCTTAAGGTTTACTTTTGCTTTTTAAAGCTATTACAAAAAATTGTACAGCGTGGTTAAGAACGTGTCCCTACCTCAAACCAGGGTCTGACTCAACATGGTATCGTAAAATATGAGCTGCCTGGTGCATTCTTTGAGGCACCTGGAACCCTCGCTGGGTCATGTTGATAGTTGGCTGTACCAAGTCTTTCCATGGCAGTTTCCCATGCTTTTTCCAAGCCTCGTACATACCACGAACTTCCCCAGGTACAGCTATTGCTAAACCACCTTAAAAATCAACATAGATAATTAATCAATTTCAATACTAACATTGAAAAATTAGCAAGCAATGTCTAATCTTGACATAGTGGCATTGGCAGCGAGATGCCTAGGTGGGAAAAACCACTTTGGAATTGTAATCTGCTTATGCATAAGCATAATGGAGTGATTTTCTGGCGAGAAACGCTCCGCACACCATCACAACCTCTCTCTTCCAATTCTATGATAAACATTACCGATCATGCCCTCTGGCTACATTATAAGGCTTATAGCATTGCAACACCAAAGCCTCCTTTTGCTGTTTCTCAACATTATTTCATTCCAACTTTTACATATCTCCCAGCAGATTCTGGCTATGTCACTAGATCGGGGCTTCTAGCGGTCGGTTATCTGCTAGCTGCATAAGGATATTTGTGTATGTTCCAATGCTTCGTTACACAGAAGCTGGATTCAGACCTATCTTCGATGACAAGAGCTCATTCAAACTTACGTTGGGGGTTAAAATGAGATATTTCCTAAATCACGGGATGTATTTTCAAAAGGCAGAGCCTTCGTTTGATTTTTGTACTTTCAGCTTCACAAAATGTAGGCAAATGGTAATAATTATCTGCTGCTGTGTGGTTTGAAAAAGTGGGGACCAATAGATTAGTAGTCCATTGCAAGTAAATTTGTCGACACAGGCAGATTATGCGAATATTTGCTAATGTTGATTGAGCTTGCAAAATTCATTCAAAAACCTTCGCGATAAGGTTAGAAAAAATTCAACCAAGACATCTTCAGTTAAGAGCGCAGTAGTCGTGTTAAAATATTTCCATTAAAAATTTTTATTTTGCATGAGATGCTGAGGTAAATTATAGCAGAAACAGTAATAACTGAAACTGTATATTGCAACAGCATAAACCTCTATCAGCATTTTCGAAAATATGACTATTTTTTTCCAATTTCCTGAACAATTGCTTGTCTTAAGGCCTATTAAGACGCTTTAGATATGTCTAAATTGAATATTTAAGCAATATCGTAACGTTTATCGGTTTGCAAATAGGAAGTTAAATGCTGTGTATTCAAGATGATGGTTGACTAGAACAAAACAAACAAGTTTGGATTGTTACAATGCAAGATTGCCAAGTTTTGGAAAAAAATACCTGTGCGAATTCATGAGCGCAGCTAGTGAACAATGGAATTGGGGTCCAGAGTTGGGGGCAGAAGAATTCCGAATTTTAGTAGATCTGGAGTGCTCAAATGGCTTAAAACTAAACCATTCAGAGTGCCTAAACATTTGTTTATTTCACATTTAAGGCATTCCAGAAAAACACAGACGCTTTTAATAGTGAGAATATACAATTGAAGCAATGAACAATAATAATATATAATGCTGATACATTAACGCGCTTGACAATCATTTGCGCAACATGTCTGGGCAAGTGAACGTCATAAACAATGTAGTGGAATGGAATGTGTTCAGCGACCACTGAGGCGTTCGATCTGAATTGAAAGAAGAATGAGGCCCAGGAAGAAATCCGTGAGAAAAGTAACTCCCATCGTAAGACTGTGAGAAGAGGTTAATGTCTGTGAGTCTCACGGCCAAAAAGCGAGACTTTGCAACCTTGCAATGTTTTGCTGATTTCTAAATCAAGAGAAAAAACAAGCCTTGGTCTTACCCACAGAAGATCTGTTCCCTTCATTCATAAACATATCTTCCCGAGCCTTGCCTGGAGCTGTTGGTTTGTAATCAAATGCTTCAACAGTTCTACCTTTTCGTGTGTACACAAGCATAAAGCCACCCCCGCCAATCCCAGTTGAATGCATACTGTACAAACCCAGGCAAAATAATGTCGCCACGGCTGAATCAACTGCACTGCCATTTTGTTTCAATATATCGCGACCTAAAGAAAAAGAATTTTTTTAAACAAAGCCTTAAATTTCCGTTTATTTTGTTTCATTGCCCAACGTTCAATAGGCGTGCAATGAGATATGTATTGTCCGAAAAAAATGACTTTAGTTATAAGCGTTCTGCTTCTGCTATTTTTATCATTTCCTATATTTTTATCACTCCCAATTTTTATCAAGTCACAATGCTACACTCGTAAAGAGAAATAAGCACCGCGCATCCCCAGGCTTTGGCTATGCTTGGCCTACTATTCGTCCAAATTTTTGAAGAAGTATTAAACGGAGGAACGCAATAGTTCTTAAAACCTTGAGAAGCGCGATTCGTCTCGAAATTTTCATAAACACGCTGTCTTTATCATTAGTTACAGACAGCGATATGAACACAACTGCTTTTAAAATGTGTTACTTTCAGTGAGGAAAATAATTTATCGCGCCTTACCTATCTCGGAGCAGGTAACGGAATCCGCAGCAACTGCACCATTGTGGTACAGCTCAGCTGCATCAGGAGACCGCGGCACACCATGGTGATGCCTTTTGTGTCCAAAGCAGTAGAGCGTAATTGCAACAGCTACAGCAATGGCAGCGAGAACAGTCAGAGTTGTCAGTGAAATAAGCACGAACTGCTTTTTGCTGACGCTACAAAATATAAGAGAACTGCTCAGATTCAGTTATAGCTAGTGTCCATAAAACAAGAGTACTGTTACGTAAATTCTTTATAGATTCCTTTGATCTTGCTAGAGCAAAAGAGCGTTTGAAGTTGCAAGAAAAATGCTTCATGTTTATGATGAATTCAAAATCAAAACCTTGTCAAGCAAAGCTGTAATACAAACTTTATTTGTGCTATACGCCTGATCTTTTGATGAAATATTTAGTATAATTTCCTGATAAATCTGTTATTTGAAATAGATAGTTATTTTTTTAAATATTTTTCAAATAGGACTTAAGGCAGAAAAGATTCAATGTTGTTTTAAGAAATATTATTCTACCGGGAAAAAGCATACCAAAGAACCTAATAAAGAACAATCTGGTAAAGAGTTATTATGCTTTCATAAACATTTCAAAACTCACACTACTTTTCTCTTCGCCTTTTTACTTTCATATTGATCTGAAATTTTTTTCATGCCATCATCCCCCGGCTTCATTTTTACGAATTAATCTTTTGCATTCCCTTATACTGTCATTTTCAACGATGAGTTTTTTCTACCTTTGAAGGCTGAAAGAAGAAGTTTGCATACAAAAATTGAATCAATTGTCACTTGTATAGGTAGACAATTGGAATACACTTGAAAATAAGGCAAGATTATATTTTCGTTTCAAATAACTGCAATTGCTTCTAAACTTTGACGTTCGAGGTCTCATTTTCGGGATTCTTAAAAATTCAAAAGAACAAGGCATAAGGAAGCATGATATTTTGATTTCCTTTCAAGAAAGAAATGTGTCTTGCGATGAGCATAAAACAAGCAATATTACATGTTCTTATTATCTAGTGATCAAAAGATCATCCTACATGCTTCACGAAAGCACTCATCAATGTCTGATTTATTAGGGTTCGCTAAAGGTCTTCTGGAAAAAGCAATCACATGTCGAAGATAACTATCAAAAATCAAATCGATTTGCTATCTTGTTTTCCTTGTTCTATGTAAAGAGATCTCTGGATAGGCGCTTAGGCATAAGGAATATTGCAATTTTTATGAAGAACAAAAGCAAATACCAAACACTTACCAAAGACAGAGCTTTCGATTTCCCGCTTTCTCCACTATAAATGTTTTACTGTTCAAGGAAAAACAGTAACTGTTTAGGAAAATATGAAATTAAGTGAAAACCTTTCTTATTCGCATCCAGTTCTTCCAATCCGGCTTTTGCGGGGCAACGGTAGCAGGTATTTCAATTGAAAAACTTGACGCTGATGCAGTTTGACAGTTCAAAATTATGAGCATGAATGACTTTAAAAGGACAATCTCCACCCAGCATGCACTTCGGTCCCTCTTGGAATCGCGCAGGAATATTTGCATTCTTCCACCTGAGAAACTGCATACTTGAAGAATTTCGTGGGATGCAACTTATAAGATGGCAAAGATACTGGCTTTAATCATTCTGAAAGATCAAAGCTGTTCATACTTCACGTCGAGGGTTACTGTATTTAGGAAAGAACTTGAGTAACTGTTCTATCTAGGAAATACTGGCTGAGCTGCATTAACTCTAGTAACAAGAGAGGCCACTGCTCGCGATGTTAAAGGTCCCGAAGAAGTCCGCGCTTAATAGCAAAGATTGTAATGTTTGAAAAATTTCTTTGCCAGTCCGTTGATGGTTTGGTGGCTATTCCCCCGAGTGACTATTTGAGATAAGACTTAGCCAGCTCATTAGAAAATTAGATTCATTTAGAATGGCATTGTAAAACCTCTTTAACCAAGTCTGTCAAGCTTCACTGCGTTTTCACATTTAGAACAAAATTTAGATGAACAGTCACACAGGATCCTTAGCCATTTCAGCCAGCAAATTATTGTACGAAAACAAATAATCATAAACGAAGGTAGACGGAGAAAAACATTTAAAAAAATAACCTTTCCATTTTGATTGCTCTATGATAAATACTTAGTATTTTGGTATACCAAACTAACTGGTATGTGATACCATGTGATATAATGATCTAATAATCTTGTAAACAATTTATAATCTTATAGCGAATTAACACATTTCTTACGTATACTGAAGCTCAAATCTTGCAAAAATTCAGATAAGATCAAGAATTCTTAATGAGAAAACTTAATGAAATGTTTTCATTTGTGTTGTTCTTACATGTTTTGAACGTCAATGATATAAGAAAATTACAGTAATTCAACACCATAAATTTTATGTTTGAATGTGTCTTAACCACACTAAAACGAGGACTCTGGTCTTACATTCTCTTTTCCATTTCCCTAAGACAGCTTGCCAATTGCTTGGATTGAAATGGTTTAAGAATACATTTAGGTTTGAAATTTAAAATTTAAAAAAAAACATATCAATATTTATCATAAATTGATATGTGTGTCATAATGTGCAAACAAAAAAGGTATGAATAATATATTTCAAAGAAATTGATATCATTTTAATTAAAAGGGTTATATATGAAAACTTTAATAAACCGCCTAAATATTAAAAAATACTACCATAAACTGTTAAGTTTAAAAGAGTGGCTTTGTTGACTAGATCTTTTTAATGTGATTAATCAACTAATATTCCATAGTTTTTCAGTTAATATTTATAGCAATAAAGCTTTTGTTTGCATCAACTGTCAGGTGATATGAACGCGTTCATTTAACCATACGATTTAACATCGTGTAGTATCCTTGGTGGCCCTTTTCACGTACGATCCCCATACGCTGAGTATGCGTGCAGACTTTACGGACTCATTTCCCTCCTTCTTTTCTCCTTAGATTCTGCTCTAAACTTCCTTTTTTCCACAGAATAGAAACTTTATAAACCGTGGATGGATCAGGGAAGGCTGTCATATTAGTTCATATTCTATTCAGACATTTTACCAAATTAACGAACTAAAATCCCGCTGTATGCCCATACTTCCTTGGATCGGATTTTGCGAAAATTCGCGTTTTATTTTCCACATAAATAGCCTGCACTGAAGAAAATTCAGGACGATCGTTGAAGTCAATCTCGTGTCCAAGTCTCCTGAGTCCATCAATCACTTTCTGTGACATTGGTATTTTCTCCTCCATTGTTACGTGATTTGGAATCAATTGATGATAAAACCTTGGCTTACTCACAGCATGTCCTAGCTCGTCACCAAACCATAATTTGTTCAATATTACCTAACAGAAAAGATCAATACAAGACTCCCTCCACACTGCTTTGTTTACATTATGCTTTTCAATGCTTTGCATCAAATCCAAAAGGATGAAAAATTGAGATATTTGCAAAAGTAACAATTCAAAAACAATAAGAGTTAAGGTTATTGTTAATTCTAATGCTAGATATCTGAATTGTTTTATATAAGGTACCCTCTGTAAAAAAATCTAGGCCAAAATTCTTAATTTAACAAAATTTAATACAATATCTTTCTAGGCAAAATAACTGAAAAACAGTTAAACTTTTGATGTTAATTTTGACTATTAATATTGCAACTTCCGTTGTGTGCCAAAAATAGGGAAGATGAAAACAGTCTATTTTTCAAAGATCATTTATAAACTTTTGCAAATCAAGCGGAAACATTTTTTTATTTTAATTTTGCTATTATAATTAATTTTCTAATTTTATTTCTAATTTTATTTCTATCACTAGTTCTAATTCATTTGTTCCTGCCACAAATGTTGTAGTTTTCTTAACCTGTCGATTCACAAAATGCTAAATGAAGCTTTATCATGACTGGGAGTGACAAGGTTTTCGTGTAAGAGAATTACTAGAATACATTTCTGCCAAAATGCGGTATAACGTTAAGAAAGATGTGTATCTGGATGTAGGAAAATTACTTTAAAAAATAGATATATCTCTACCTAAAGAGCTGCTTACTTCATTGCCGTTATCCTTTAGGTTATAAATTCCATTCGAAAAAGGTTTTCAAAACAGAGACGATGGTGAAATATGTGTTTTGAGTGGTTGGGAAAGCAGCAATTTTTGCACTTTTTTGAGTCGCTTTTTTTCAATATCGTGATTTAAAACACGAATTTTGAATTAGTCAATTCATATCGAGCCACCATGATACATCAAAAATTTAGTTTCTTACGCAAAATTGATAATAGAATTCATAATTAAGATTTCCATTCATATGATGCTTTGTAAATTCGGAAACTGATGCAATGATAATCCTTAATCTATCTTAGTCTATCTCGGATCTGTTACAGGTGCTTTTTGCCAAACAGAATTAACTTTTTTTGTTTCCCTAAAAACAGCTGCTTGTGGATAAAATTGACGTTCAGCACAATGAATGGCCCAAAAACCTAAAGAAACTACGAGGAAGTTAAATGCTGAAACAGCAAGCAAATTTCAACAAAACAGCATAACTCACCCAAGTAACAGCTGTGATGATTCTCGGACCACCAGACGCACCAAGGACCATTTTCACATCTCCATTGTCATCTGTCACAATCATTGGAGTACTAGCAGACAAAGGTATTTTTCCTGGTTTCAGGGCGTTTGCAGGGGCTGCTGGGAATTCATGCCCGCTGTGTCCAGGCAGGCCAAAATCAGCCATTTCATTATTGTAAATTATTCCATTTGTTTTCGATCTAAAACCACCTCCAAACCTAACCAACAAGTAAAAAGGTTAAAATTTTGTAAATCCGAAGAAAAGGTTGAAAATTATTCCACAGTTTGTTTAGAAGAAGTCAAAAGACAAAGGCAACAGATTAAGGACCTTCAAACGCCCGGAAAGAGGGGCCGACCAAGAACTGCCTAACTCTTACACCTTTCGGTCTTCAAGAAAAAAAGATAAAAGGAGGTACTGCAAAGGTGCAAAATTTGAAAAATAATAATATACAAAAAGTTACCAGTCAAGATAAGATTGTAATTCACTTACGAGACAACGTGACATAAGTATAAGGACGATGAATAACAAAATGGCGGCTCCAAAACTTGCACTCTAACATTGATTGAACAAATCTTGCTGTTTTGGCGGGATTCTAGAAGTGCATTAGCAAAAATGCAATCCTTGGCCAATTCAATTTATTTCCTACTTTTCTATGATAGAAAGGTAACAAAATGGCATAGGGGAAATGGAAAATATCAATGTTTTAGTTTCAATCCTGAAAACATAGAAACGACCAGAAAGAGAGTGAGAAACAATAAAAATTTTGGTCTAGCGTGTCATTCGTTTGCTGAAACTGTAAGAAAAATTGTTTGCAGCAAGTCTATAAAACATGTTATTTACAGGAACAATAAGTTAACAAGGCCGACTAAATTTCAAAGAAAGGTAGGCCAGGGCAGGCAGGTTGGTCCTAATGACATCGGCATGCTTGCATTGTGTGCGATGTCAATCAACGCTGAATATTTTGTCCAATTATTTGTGGAAAGCCCCCAGGCAAATACAGAAACAATAAATGATGCTTTGTAAAGAACATTTATTATTAAGTAAAACAAATCTATTTATGTTGGAATTGAGACAAAAATTTCCAAGTTATTAACATCATGGTCTTTCAATATCCCCGTCAAAGTCAAAGCCTTATTGAAATTTTAAATGAAATAATTATTGAAAACAACTGGCTTTCATAGAAAAATCCAAGAAATGGAATCTTCTAAGACCAAAAATGGGCTCTTTAAAAACTTTCTTGAGATTCCTTCCAGTATCCGAAGGTATTTTGTTGCAAAATTATTTCAGCGAGTTCCAGTGCAAATAGTGGTTGCCTAGATCCCTGTAAGTCACCCGACACAATATAAAACAAAGCAAATTGTATTTGTTTGAAATGTTTATTTTTACAATTTATTAAATTTGTGCTTGTTTTTACAATTGAGTAAAATTACAATCGAAAATCTAAACCAGCAATCTCGTTATGTTCATAGGGTTAACCATGTTTTCTTTAAGGCGATCGTGCAAATACTTTTGTCACGTAAGTGTACTATATTTATTCATTGTTCGGGAATCATTGTGCTTCATGCTGAAGCGGATTTTTGGTTATTATCTGTGAGTTCTTTTTACTTTCCATTAAAAATCAGTTTGGAGAAAGCCTCAGACAAAAATTACCATTATTTGTAGCTATGATTAGGGTGGCGGTTTGGAAAATAGAACAGGATTACAAAAATCAAGAAATAGTAAATTTTCAAATATGTTCAGTTCATCAAAAATAGCCTATGGTCATATCAGAACTTGAAGAAAATTCTCGATATCAAAACAACTGAGCCGTAGAAAAATGCGTGAAAAAGTGAATAAAAAAGTGAAAAAATGGTATCGATGCCCTCGTTTTATCAAATGTAACGAGTGCATTAAAGAAACATACCACTCGTTTATAGTTCCAGTTACTGAAACAGCATCTCCATTGGGGCCTATGATGCTTACGTGAGTTGTTCCTTCTTCCAAAGGCTGTGCCATTACTGGGCCGTAGTAATCAACAGGGTGAGTCGAATTTTCAGTAATCATGCTCCTCACATATTTGCTTATTTCATCTGAGGTAACGTTTTGAAGAAACTGTAAAGCAAATGCCTTTAACTTTCACAAAAGATTGCTTGTAGAAAAAATAGGATCACTGGATGCACAGGTATTAATCGTACATTAATAATTGCAATATTCTCGCGGTTTTTTTAAACTGGCTTTTTTCCAAAACAATTGATAGCATAATAAAAGACAGAATAATTCAATTTTCACAAATGGTCGTACCTGCAAATATCTTACAATACATAAATAAATGTTTTCAGGTTAATCATTTGGTCATGCTACCTTTTTTACGAGCTCTGCCTCTAGAAAATCAGGGTCGCCTTCCTGTGTTCTTTGCGCGTACGCAAACTTAAAGGCCTCTGCAATTCGCTGGTATGTTTGGAGTGATTTCTCGTCACTCGAAAAGTCATCCTTGGTGAAATTATATCCTAGCAAAAAGAAAGCACAATAATAATCTAATGATAAAATTGATATTTGAACTGGATTGGTATAAGAGTATTTATTAATGCATGGTGTGTGGGGCAAGTATGGGACAAGCTGGCGGGTATCTATTGTCTTTGAATAATACTAAAACGCTGAAAAAAATTAATGACTTGACTACGTCATTAATTTGTTTTTTTTTTCACTCAATTCTCTTTCCACCACAATCATTGGGTTACGGAGGGGCTTACCTTTAAGCGAAGAAAAACAACAAAGAAACGTCTGATTTCTCAGGACCAGGACAATCGTCTTCGATTCGAGCGAAATTCAACTTTCGCTCTAGTCGACATTCAATTCATTACGACACTTGACACGATGTACTTCTCAGAAGAACTTCCTGAAAGCAAAAAATTCGGAATCTGTATGGAAAACACACATGCTTACCACTCAGAATGTTAAGGACATGAATGACTATAGGTCCCCCAAAGGGAGACGTGGCTGTGTTGAAGGTATAGTTTCCTATTCGATGTGATAGAACGTCTGGGGTCTGAACTTTGTAATTTTTCAAGTCTTCTAGAGTGATAATCCCACCATGACTTTGAACATCTTCAACAACCTCACGCGCAATAGAACCTTGATAGAAATCTTCAGGGTCTTCTTGGATTTTTCTCAACATCTTCGTATAGTCTGGCATTGTCAGTTTTTCTCCAAGGTTCTTCAATGTTCCATTCCGTATCATCAATTTACTACGAAAAAAGAACACGAACAAAATCATAGACATTTTCTTTGAGATTCACTCAAAAAATAAAAAGAACTACTCTGAGACAAGAAAAGTTAAGTAGCGACATGAAGATGCAATCAAAATAGATTTTAAACGAGCAACATTAAAAGCAAATCTAACTTCAACTAATACTGAAAATAACCTGAATCCTTCGTCTGCTTCAATTATCTCTCTAAATGTATTGGCTGCTTCATAAAGCCTAAGTTGAATTCTAAAGCCATTTTCTGTCATATCAATGGTCGGTTGAATGAGATCACGCCACGGTAGTTTTCCATACTTTTTCCATGCAGCGTGTAACCCGCGAATTTCTCCAGGTACAGCAACTGAAAGGGCACCTGCAGAGTGTAAGAGAAAGCAAGTTTGTTAGCAAAATAATAAGGAAAAAGGGAAGTAAAAATACACATAACAAGGGAAGTAGAAAATCAGTGGCGGCCTGGCATTTTTCGCCAGGAGGGGCCAGCAGCAAAATGGCGCCATTTATAACTAACATTATTGTCTTTTCCTGAAAAGATTGGCCGTCTGGTAATGCTCTTATATTTTTTAATCTTGTATGTCAAGGATAGACTGACCCCCACGTGAGCACAGGGTCCTAAAAAAAAGTGTTTTCATGGGGCTGTCAGGACAAGTTGGACCGGCTCACGTACGAAATTGACTGTCCTTGCATGACCCTTGAATGCATGACCCTTGAAAATGAAACCTGAAGTACCTACTCGTTAGCAACATCAGTGACGCCCAAATTGTCTGTTAATTTGGTCTCTGAAGGACAGCAGAGCCAAAGAGACTCATTGGAATTAAAAATTTTCCTAGAATGGGGTGGGGCATGAGTCCGGACACCCTAAACACAGACTGTCTTCGGAGTATGTCTGTATGCCCCATGAGTGCTGTGCCTTCTACACAAAAGAATTTAACAGTAAGTTTCCTGACACTCCTCTAAAAAGTTGATTAATTTTTGCGCCGATGCGAACAGTACAAATGTTTTGTCTGGATAATACAGTATTTAAAGGGCTTGAAGACGTGTCCTGAAGTGAGAGTGTTCGAGGGCTATGGGGGCATGCACCCCAAGAAAGTTTAGAATTTTAAGGCATCTTATTTGTCTCTGCTGACCTACTAGAGACCTGATAACCAAACCAGTCGCTCGTATCAAACGTCTATCAGGTTTTCAGCGCCCTATACAAGCTTTGGCGCCCCTACAAAAAAGTCAGCTGAGGGAGCCCTGGCCCCCCTGCCCCCCTGCCCCCTGACCCCTGCCAGGCCGCCACTGTAGAAAGAAGATAAATGAAAAGCAAGCAACTAGATGAGGAAAGGAGGAGAGAGTATGGAAAAAGTAAGCAAATACTCTAGCAATGATTTGAGGAAATACCAGACCATTTTATTTTACCTCTAAGTGTTTCGTTTGACCTTGATTTTAGGAGTTCTTCAGTAGCTGAAAGTGGTGCACGTTCTCTGTAACTGAAAGTCTCAAAAGTTTTATTTTCTCTTATGTACACAAGCATTACACCTCCACCACCCGGTCCTGATGAATGCATATTGATGACGCTTAAACAGAAACAGGATGCCACTGCCGAATCCACTACTGAACCATTGCGTTGAAGGATTTCCACTCCTTCAAAGAAAACAATAGAATCGAGTTAAGCCTTGCAATCTCGATTCGTTGGACATACAAGCAAAGATATCTCTGGGTTTGAGGTTCATCCGATTAACAATAGATTCAAATAAGGTAAATAATAAACTTGATAAACGGGCCAAAGCCAATACCATCTGATAAATCGGAATTAATCTAGCTTGCCCATCCTGCAACACTCATTCTAGGGAATAAACAAGCGAACGAATGGAGAAAATGAGCAAAGAAAAGATGTCGATGTTGACTACAATGAAAGTATGAAAGATGACGATATGATAATTGTTGATGACGAAGAAGATGTTTTGTTTTTGTTGAATAAATTTGTTTGTCAAGATACTGTTTCAATTTAGCGCTAGTATTAACAACACGCTTCCTTTATATGCTAAATGTTTGCGAGCATTTTGCTGTCCTTGAAAACATTTTCTGTGTCTTTTCTAAGGTCCAAAATGTTTCGAACGGTAAACGTTTTTGGCTTTTAATGTAATCATTACGTTTTTAAAATCCTATGTAGTCTGTCAGTAACAATATCGTAATTTTCCTTCAGATTCATTGGTTTGATGGTAGTTTTTGTGGAGACAGTCAGCAAAAGGACGGCAAAGAGACGAAGCAACAGGCACATTGTTCAGTCACAGAACTGGAAAGTTTTAATCATTGGTTCAGTGGACAATTCATCAGTATTTAGAGGTTTTATCAACCACTGCCATTTTGTGCGTTGGTTGCCTTCGATTCCCATACTTAACTGAGCAATTGTGGAGATGTGAGAGAGCTGGAACATAGTTACGTAATCACATGTTGATAGAAATGGTAAAAACGCGAGAGAAAGTAACAGCAATGAAGACAGAGATGTATTAAGAAGTAGTGCTTGTATAAAGGATTCTTCAGAGCTAAATAGTCAAGAAGAAGAGGATTGATGAGAAAGAAAGCTGCATATATCATGTGTCTTTTTGGTATTATCTTTAAAAGTTTCTATCGCGGGATTCAGGTCGCTTTGTCATACAATCATTCTGACTCATGATGCTTCAAGAGCGAGAACAAATTAAACAGACTAATCCTGACCTATTTCTGAGCAGGTTACTGTATCAGCTGCCACAGCGGCGTGTTCGTATATCTCCGCATCATCCGCAGTAACATCTCGTTTTTCGATATTTGCTGTTGTGGTTGATGCTTGCATAAACTGTTGCATTGCCAATCCAAGTAATATTATTATCATAAGATCAGTAGAAAGAGTAAAACGTAATGTCTTCACTGCTGAGCTGCGAAAAGAGGAAGAATATTCTTGTCAAAAGCCCATCTTTAATTAATGGCGAGATTTAAAACGATGGCTTCATATTGCTACTTACTAAGATTTACTAAGATTCATATTGCTACTTACTAAGATTTACTACGATTGTCTGATAGTTCACTGTCGAGGAAAAAATTAGTTATGTATGGAAATAATGAATCGTCGCAGGGCCGTAAATCCCGGGGGGGACGGGGGGGACTGGACCCCCCCAAAAATCTGGAGCAAAATGATTTTTTTGATAAATTATCAACATTTTCTCTGAATGAAACAAATCTCTGGTTAACGCAGTTTGAGCCAAACTACGTTTTTCTTTGTTATTGCAGCAAAACTCAGCTACTAAGTCATGGTGTCAAGTGCAAGTTGACTTATGCTGATAGCCGTTATTTTTGTAAGCATAGGGGTTTTTATCTGTTTTTTACCGTTTTATTTTTGAAAACAGAATATGAAATAAAAAGAAAGCAAACTGATATTTTATTTGACCTACTACCAACTTATTTACGCATATTTCTATTATTTGTTTGTTATTTGCTTTTATTTAGTAAATCACTTTCTGTATCATTAGAATGTATTCATTTTTGACGTGTATACATGGCCTACTTAAAACACTCAAAAATAAGGAAGACGCACATTTCTGTTCAGGAAGTAAAATTCTACCAATCAATGCAACATCATCCCTACTTTCCCCAACGTCTGTCACTAAAGTTTAAGCAAAGCTCTTCCCCTACACAATTTTGCTCAATAAACAATAATCTGTATTCTACTGAGAAACGTTGAATTTTCTATCCTGAGTTATCTAGTATTTTATTAAATTTAGTCTGGGAAATGCTTTTTTAGCCTTTCTAGAAGGTATAATTTCAAAAATTTTCTTTTGCGTCGGACCCAACCATGGTGGGTCCTCCTACGTCACTAAACTTGATTCTAGCCCCCAAGGTTCAATTTCGTGGGCCGTCTCTGAAAATTTTTATCTATCAAACTATACACACACAGTCAGATGTACTAAGTCTTAAGAAATCCCAAAATCTTGACTATTGTTTTTCAAGTCATTCGCCCCTCAACTGTTTTCATAACCCATACCATAAATTGCTTGGTGGTGCCATGAACCACGGCACACTTTAAATTGATTTGCTCTGCTGACCCCCCCTGTTCACATGACAGATTTACGGCCCTGAATCGTCGATTAGAAAGGTAAATTTTTCTTAGCAAAATGATACGAACAATAATTCAGAAATCTGTGGTTGTTTGGCCATTTTCAAAAAGAGGGTTATGTAACTAATGTAGCAACTTTCAAAGAGACAGAAATGGCAAGTTCATTCAACTGCTAACAAAGGGCCTTCATCACTGGTGCCAAGCTTTCCTGTTTAATACCTTATAGCTTTTGGCTTAGCAAGGCAAGAAATTCTTTTAGGTACGATCCTTTCTTATACGAACAGACCACAGGCGTACGATTTCAACAATTTGTGATTTCTAATCTATTGAAACGTTTTTTCAATTCAATCAACTCATACGAACTAAATAACTGGTAAGTAGGCCGAGCCCTCTGCAAATATCCAAACAAAGCAGATTCTATCCAAACCTACACATCTTTGTCAAAAAACGGCTTACGAATGAAGATAATCAGAGCACCACAAAGTGCTAAGAAGTCGTTGAGAATCTCAACCAAAGGAAAAAAAATTAAATACAAAGATTAAGCTATTTTAATAGGCTGCTAGATCATTCAAGGTCAAAAACTGGTTATGTTCAAAAGAGTCCAAAAGGCTTCGTTAGTTGAGCTTTAACATGAATTATTCATAAAAAACCAGTATAAAGATAATCTTCAAAAGCACCCACAGTAACCAAAATGTTGAACTTGCTGTGACGTATTTTGAAGGGCTGCTTGCATGCTTCGAAGTTCTTATTTGGCGGTTTAATTCCATGATAACCCCAAAAATAGCAAATCCAGGCGGCTTACAAGCTTTGTTGTATGCCCAGCAATCAATAATAATGATAAATCTGCCTGCTACCTACCTGCAATGTTTTAACTGCGGGTTGTTTCAAACGCTCCACTGACTACATAAACCGTGCTGTTGCGATTTGTAAATTGAGTCAAAAATGTTGTTCAGAATTTAAACCTCCCCGAAGGTCCAGGTCTAACAAGACCAGAAACAAAGCTTGTTCAAATAAACCTATAACTCATTGATTGAAGAAAGACGACAAGCTTTGGTTGTGTGAGGAAGTGAGTAATGAGGGACTGGAACGAGAGTCATTGTTGGTGTAATTAGGTAATTAGAGAGCAGAGATATAGGTTTTATAGGTAGCAGAAGAGGTTATAAAGTTAATTAGGGGAATATCGAAAAAGAAGAGAAACTGAATTATCGTTTTTATTTGCTTCCATTCTTGCATGCTTCGTTGCAGTTGCACTAGATACAATGCAACGCATTTGTGGCTTTATAATTCATTTCAGAAAGAATCTATCTAGCGTTCTCATCTTCAATCTTCGAAGCCCTGAAGCTATTGCGTGACGAAAAGTGTCGCAGGGGGTAAATAGCAATTAACGGGTATTGGGGCTGTGGAATTCATGATCTTTTAGACTTGATCCATGAATGAATATTGTATCAAGACGCTTTTCTTCTCTTTGACTTTGTCCACAAAACATAATACCTGTAAATGCCAAAGTTATTACCCCAGAACTCCTGCCTTAAAAGGACATTTTTAGAAAGAGATGATGTCGATGAAAATGTGACAAGGGGGAGGAGACAAAGAACTTGCTGAACTCAAACTGACGATGAAGCAATCATCCAAAATTTTGACTTTTGATTTGATACATAACCTCTCTTCTGCAAAAAATGATAACTTGGCAATTAACAAAGATACATGAACAGGAAAAAGAGGAGAAAAATTTCTGCTTTTGAGGTTTTGAGATGCAAAAAAGTGGGGATGTCTTTGTTTTCAGATGATATACTGAAATGCGTGCGGTACAATATGATGAATTTAAATAACGATAAATGTAGGCAAATTGTACCAGGAAAAATTTTTTAAAATAATTATTTAGATGATGTCTGATAAGGGACATCGTTCAGAAAATCATACAAGATTGAAAACAGTTTAACATTCAGACAGGGGCTATTGTTGGTAGACTAGAAAATAAAGCATAACTCAAACTGATGATGGTAGTGGTGTTTCAGAAGAATTTCACTATTGAAGGCCAATTAAGAAGGACCATCAGCATTTGGAAAATATCATTGTCAAAACCCTACAAACAATGACTTTCTAAGCCCTGTGCACACTGCGCTAATTAGCCTACCCAGAAGAACTTGTGTATACACAACCTATCCTAGTTGGACACAGGTTAAGATAACCTATTTCTGAAAGAGGGTGGAACATGCATAAGATTGTTAATTGTAATGTAAATGTTAGAATGGTCTGAGCCTGGTTTACTGATGATGAATTCTTCTTTATCTTAACTGGTTTCAGTGAAAAAGCGAATGTTACCCACTTTCTCATTTACACCCCTCTTGGAATTTGTGTAGGGTAAGGGCCACTGTGTTAAATGAACAATTTAGGCAGCGTTATAAAAGTAGAAGCTGGTGGAGGCCAAAAAGGGGTACTTCTCAAGCTGCAACAAATAGGTCACTTAACCTCTGTTTCTGAACATTGGAAGGCACATGCCAGTGGAGCTCCCAGTTTCCTTTTCTATGGTTGTTTTAACAATAGTTAACTTACTCTGGGCGAACCTATAAATATTTTTCGTAGTGTAAAAAGGGCTCTGCCTATATAATGATTTGTCAATATTGGAATCTCTTTTTATTTGATATTGGGACTTCATGAGTACCCGTATTCGAACATCATTAAGAGACTTGAGTGCAGTATCAAACAATAAATTAATCACCAATGGTGAAATTAAACAGTTTTTACATCTAAGGCTTCAAGCTTTTTCCTCTTAGCAGATCTCTTCTTGTGTTTTCTTGATTGACAGTGCTGTTTCCATACACTGTCTCCAACAATAAGCTTTCCATTACAAGTTTCACAAAAATACTGCTTATGTTGATCTTCTGCTTGGTCTTTAAATAGCCGTGGCATTGGTGACAGCTGGATTTTCTTTCCTGATAAAAACAAAGTTGCTGCTTCCAAGGCTGGTTGCAATGCTGTTTCATTCCATTGTTCAATTACACTAGCATCAAGCTTGTAGACGTTGGGTGATGAATGGCTTGGACGCTTTAAAAACCTGTTCCTTATCCAAGTATTTTGTTTTTTGGAATATCTTATAGTTACCCTCTTCAAAGTTTCAATGCTTTCTTTAAACAATTCCTCTTTCTTGTTGTCATTATCAAATTTACTTGTCAAAAAGTTATGAAATTCTTTAAAACCTATGGCTTGAAAAATACCTTCTTTGTATGGAATAAAGCCTGGTGTCTTGGTTAAAAATTTTGAATTATAATCATCATAGAATCCTGAAATTTCCTCAACTAGACCATTGGCTAGCATGCTTTCAACTCTGTCACATATTCTTTTGTCAAGGGCTGTTTGCTCACACGATAGCCAGAAAACAAGTGAATTTGTGAACCTCAAAGGCCCTCCAAGATGGTCGCCTCCATCTAAAGACTGTTGTTCAACAATTACATCACTTGGCTTTTTTCCAGTTGCCTTCCATATTTCCAGTTTTCTTTTCACTTTCCTACTGTCATTTGGATGAACTTTGGATGCAGCAACAGGATCAATACTTTGAAGAAACTTGTAAATTGACTGGTCTTTCAAAACTTCAAAGTCAATTTTGGAGAGATTTGGAGAAGTGTCTTCCAAATCGCTGGCTAATGTTTTTTGGTTCCCTGAATCCTCCGTAACCAAAATGTTCCATAAAAGAGATTCGATGTAATAGTTTGTTCCACCAACAATGATTGGCACTTTTCCTTTTGACGATATGTCACTGATGATTGGCAAGGCCATATTTCGAAACTCTACAACACTAAAACTGTCTAGTGGGTTTACCATATCGATCATATGGTGTTTGATTTCTGCTCTCTCTGCCTGGGTAGCTTTAGCAGTGACAACGTCTAAACCTTTGTAAACCTGCATGGAATCTGCACTTATTATCTCCCCATCAACTTTTTTAGCAAGTTCTATACTTAGCTTTGTTTTTCCTACTCCAGTACTTCCAAGAATTACAATAATCGGGTATTTGAAGGACTTGCAAAGCGTTGTTGTCAAATTTGTTGTTGCCGCCATCTTTTCTTGAGATCGTCTTTCAAACTCGATCTCAGAAGGAGACTTCGAATTGCAAGTAGCTATTGCTATTGCTATGGCTCCACAATGCTGCAATGCATCAAGTTTGAGTTGTTTTTGGCATCAGGGTACTGGAATTTAAAAGCCAAGAATATCGTTGATTTGCTGCAGAACAGGTTTTTGTCCAGCGTGATGTTATATTTATTCAAAGTGTTATGGACCGTGCGAATGTAAATTTTCATCATGGCGCCAACATTAATTGTAAGTGTTCATCAAACACCACAGTCAACAAATGAACTGCTTTGTGAAGCGCAATCGATCGAGTGTTGCTTACAATATGAAACATGATTGCTAAACTATACTTGTGCAATAAAATTTTGACAATTTTTTATCGTAAGAGCTGTTCATATGCTTTAAGAGTGGTCCAGGTCAAAGCCTCCGCGACTAAATTCAAGGCTGGCCTAGAACCAATTCATCAAAACCGATTTAAACGAACTACGAGCCCTGCTTAAACCAGCATGTCTAACTAAAGAATCTATAAGGTACAGCATGCAGCCTTATTAGTTTCTGCTAAAAATCTTAGTTTATTTCAGATATAAACTGAGATTTTTAGCAGAAACTGATTTTTAGCAGATTCTGCAAGTGTTGCCAAGGGGTGTAGCACTCAGCATTTTCTTTCTTCAAATATTTTTTCTCTGGACTTATGCACCTCAAACACTTTTGAAATTACTACCAAAGAAAATAAAGGGATGCAAACTAGACTCATAGTACTGTGTGCATTTTTAGGTCCCCTACTAAGTTATTATATTCATCATGCCTGCTGCCCAGACTGTAAAGCTATTTTTTCTGCACAGAGAATGCCAGAACCATAAAATTCAAATTTTCATATAATGAAAGTTCCATGAAAGATCGTGTGCAGATGTTGTAGCAAATACATTGGAAATAATCTTGTTCTTGGTTTTTTCTTGTTATCAGAAGCAAAAAGTGTTAAATGGTAGGATGATCTTAGGTAACATAAGCAGAAAACAATTATTATGCACAGACTTCATGCAAATTCTTAACAATGCACAGGCAAAATGAAGAGGAAAGTTGTTACATGGGGAACATGTTCTCAGCAAAGACCAAACTTTAAAGTCTGACCTACTGCCAACTAGCTGTCCATCCTTTAGTGGTTAGTACCCAGGGTAATTGCTTTAGAATATTCATCTAGAGAAGGAGAGGGCACAAGTTGTAAGACTACTATAGCCATAAACTCTTGTTTGATTTGTTTTTTGCTTGCTTGTTTGTCCACTTGCTTGCTCTCCACTTGTTCACTTCCCACTTGTTTGCTTCCAACTTGTTTGCTTGCCTGCTTGCCTGTTTCCTTCTGATGTGTATGCCTGTCTGGTTGTCTGTTCCTTCTCGCATGCTTGCTTCCTTGCTTGCCTAGTTTTTTTCTTTGCTATTTTATGAAGGGGTGTTTTATGCAACACTTGCACATTAAGCAAGCCTACTTGACCAGGATGGCCTGCCTAGCTGAAACCTGCATAGCAGAATGCCCTTTGTTATGCCTTAGCATTTTTGTCTTCTGTAAAATTCCTCTCTCATATTTCAGCCAACAACAGGTGCAATAGTTACAGCAAATGAATCATTTCCAGTTGTTGCAATTGTGGCCATTTGTATTGGGGGCTATCTCTTAATCTTTTGCATAGTGATTCTTGTCAGGCAGTGCCTTCTGGTATGTATGCACCACATGATGTTGATATACTTATGGTATAAAATGTAACTTTGTAATTGCTTATCATCTCTTTATCATCTATTTCTTGACAACTGGCAAAAATATAATACTTTACAGGCCTCTCCGTGAGTATTTTAGTGGGCGCGTGCTCAAACGCGTGCCTTGCCTTGCTAAGGCGCACGTTTTACCAAAAAAATATTACGTTAAAGTGGGCAAAACGAAATCTTTTCTCGTGTAAATACTTTGTATCTAGAAACAAACTTCATGCTTTTCTTGCTCTTTATCCAAAAAAGGAAGCAAAAGAGTTTGACAAATTTACAGTGGAATAAAACCAGAGCATCCTTGTAATCTCTAAACAAACTACTTAATAGAGCACTAAAAGCAAAAAAATAAACACATTATTGTTGTAGTTCGTCAACGTCCAGCTCAAATTCCGACAAAGAATCCGAGTCAGAAGAAGTGGAAGAATCAAAATCGGGTCCATTGACGTACGATTCAATTGCTTTTTTGGCACTTACTTTACAATACAAAGAGGATTTGATAAAATAATGTTTTTGTGTTTTTAGCAAAGTTTACACCAAATCGAAACCACCATTGTGTTCCCATTCCTTTCTTTGGTCTTTGATCCGATAACATGGATGAAAGAATGAATGAGTAAAGTTGCGTGACTGTGTTGAAATCCAATTATAACAATCAGGGATCAAAATGACAGTTTATTGGTTATCAATCGATTTCGAATCTGCAAGGCTCTTTGTATAATAGTTGTTCAAAACCAAAACACAAGGAGCGCGATTTAAAGGGTTCTTCAGTGGCGTAGCCAGGGCTGCAGCAGTGAGGGGGTCTTGGGCAGAGCCCCCAGAAATTTTTTTCGATCACGCCCTTCAGACACTCGCAAATGCGGGGAAACGCCCTTTTTGCAAAATAAATTTCCCCCCATTATTTGATTAATGTTAGCTACGGTAAATAGCGAAGTATTTTACAATTGTTATTGACACAAGCAGACAGTATACTACACCCCTCCCCCCCCCAACGAGTTTTACATCATTTTTGGACAAATCTCGAGGATCATATTTTAGAAAAGTGGGGGGGGTACTTATAAACCAGGCGCGTGATTTAATGTGCGTCTCAGCAACAACAGGAGCGTGCGAAGGCACGCGTGCGTGACAGCGCACCTCAACGGAGAAGCCTGACTTTAACCAGTAGTTCATGGTGAATCATGCTCTATCTACAAAGAAGCCAGATTTGAATTCCATCATTCAATAACTATTTTCTTGTCACTGGATAGCCTTATTAAAAATATTATGTGCCTATAATGTACCTTATTTTCAGAAGATAGTTGAAAAATAACAGGTTTTGTATTTTTTCTGCCTTCATTTCCTTGTGAAAAATTCAGATTCATTAATTTATACCTTATGTTATTATTATGCTTGTCATGCTTTATTAAACCTAAAGCATAAATTCTTTACTTCATTATCACATGCATATTTGGCTTTGTCTCCCTGAAGGCTAAAGGTGTGAGCATTTTTCCACCATGGATGACTGAATGTTGCGCATGCAGCTGTAGTTGTGGAAGTAATGAAGGAGGAATTTTGCAAAGTTGTGCAGAGACTTGTAACTTCAATTGTCCTAACAGAAAGGTTGTCTTGGAAAGTGTTTGCCCATCCAAAGAATGGTGTGATCAAACATTTTGTTGCTGCATGAGTGCACAACCAGGTGGAAAATGCTGTGAAGATTGTCAAGGTCCAGAGTGTGGGGTGAGTCTGCATTTTTCTTTATAGGAAGATAGTTTGATGTTTTTATGACAAAATTAAAAATATGTTCACTGATGTCTATTGATTTCAAGTTAATTATGCTGTCTTTACTCAGTTTTAATGTAAAGGCTGCTCAGCATGCATGTAAAGTTTGATTTTGGCAAGGGAGGTCCCTCCCTTGGAATCAAAATTGTATGAAATCATGGGGTGTAAATGAAAAAAAGAGCCATTAAATTAAACACCAAATGTACCTCAAAATTATGCAAAATTATGCAAATCACATTTATCATCTAAATTATGCAAAATCGTAATATATATGCGGTTTAATCTAAATCAATCTTGTTTACTTAATTCAAGCTGTGTGAATATTTTTAATATGTGGACAGGATGATTTCAAGTCAACCCATTTGTCAGTACAGCTTTGAGCTTTTAAGCAAAAGTTCATTATTTTTTTTAGTTTGGACAACTCTGTGATTGCCAGTGCCAATGTGAAACTCCAGAGACCATTAATTGCATCTGTTTTAAAATTGATTGTGCAGGCTCAAGCCGATGAGGGAATATTCATTATGTAGTTGTTATCTTCACAGATTTTTTCAATTGTTCATAACACTTTATAGGTTGTAGGCAGGTTTTATGCCTGGGGATAGAGCTGTTTTTGTTTAGGTCCAATATGCTTCTTAGATTTATCTGTATGATATAACATTTTCTAGATTAAGTGTTCCTGGTATGTATGATATTTCCTGAAATTGTATATCAGTGTTAATATTAATAGATATATTAGTGTTGTAGGAAGGCTATGCAATCCCATTGGCTGTCTTGTTTTTCTTACTTGCTGCAAGTAAAAGTGAGATATCAGATGCAAATTAAGGCTAAGGGTATCTAACCATAACAATGTTAAATGCTCCTATTTGCTTTAAACCAAGCAAACTGTTTAAAGACTCTAAGACATTTCCATTTTTCACCCTGTAATCTTCTAAGTAATCTCTCCTTCCTAGCCTGTGCCCCAGGCCACAAATGCGCAGGCTACTTTTTCCGTTCTAAGTTCAATAAGGAAGTCTTTTGAAACAGTGTCATTAGATATCCAGGAATGCATTTTGTACCCATTTGCAGTTCGTTTTAAACCTACAGCAAAGTATGACTTACAGTATTCAGATCCCTGCCAAAAATAGCAACATATCTAGCTCCAGCCCAAACTAGTGTTTTGATCTTTTTTTCCTGTTTTGTGAACACTAGGTGTATACTGGTCAAAAAAGCCCCAAGATAGAGTTTTCTTCTTGTTTCTCATATTATCCTACATTAACAGTAATAAGCATTTTGTGTTACTTATTTAACATCATTTTACACCCAGACTTGTTTTATAGTATTAGAGTTAAAACCATTGTTGTAAATTTGCAGATGTAAATAGCTTTTCAGTCTAAAAGGCTTGTCACATGTACATAATGCAATTGATATTGTTAGGTACTTTTCAATGACGCATTTTTATTTTATTCTGTTTTCTGTAAAGCTAGTCCAATTCTTTCTTTCTTGGAAAGTATCTTTGAAGAACAATGTTAATTTTTGCAAAATAAAGAAATGTTATCTCAAATTGCAAATCTAAATAGAATGCAAAGTATAATTAATACGGGTGGGTCTTATTTTCAATCATTTACCCATGGCAAATGACAATAGTTGAGTTTGGCAAAATGATGTATAAAGGTTGCTCTTGTAATATGAAAATGAAAGTTTATCGAAAAACAGGCTCATGGCCATACGTATTTTTTGCTAAAGCACCTAACTTTCGACAAATTTAAGATCAAATGTTACAAAATGATACCCCAACTGTACAAAATTGCTTAATCTTTTATCTTTAGTTGATATATCTTCTTTTGATGTTTCAATGTTAATGTTTTTATGTTAACCATGTTTTATTTATTTTTCTCCTCCATCTTTTTTGGGTACTTTTAAAATCTAACAAGGAGTTTCATTACGAGTTATGTTATATTAAGGATATTTTGAAACTTTCCAATACCTTTTCTATTTCAAGTCAAAATTACAATAGACGAGACATGTTAATTAAAAAAAGCTTAAACATATTGCCTTGGATTTTCCTTCCTTCAGTCAAAATCCATTTTGGATACAGTGTCTGACCATTCCTAAGATACCATAATTATAAATTTTTTGCCGCCAATCGGTGGCGGTCTATCCTTTCAACTACGCAGTGCAATAAGTACGCAGTTGGGATATCAATCTATTTGCGTACACAGTTGCCCCTCCCTCAATCCGTCCATATTAGTAGTCACCATGAGTTGAGATATCAACCTGACACACAAAAATCGTGCCAGGTTGATATCGCGATCATAAAATCCAGGCCCTCTTTAGGTAAAATTGTGTCTTGTAGGATTTTCAATAGGATTAGGAAGATTGCTTTAAAAAGTGCTTTGAAAAAAGCAAACATTCTACAACATACTAAAAGCTTTTTCCATCGGTCAAAACTCTAAAATGACGAAATGTTTCGGATAATTGGCAGAGCCCGGTCGTCCTTCCATCTAGCAGTTTTGGAGTCGATCTATATAAAAACGAAAAAGCCGCCATTGTGTAGACATAAGGAGTTCGTTTTCTCTCTTGGACTCCAGTGGTAATTTTTCTTTAGGCTCGCGGCCCTGATTGGTCAACTATACCGGTCTTGTGCTTGCGTTTTTCTGATTGGCCTATTTCGATCCACAACTGGGTAAATTTTTTTCATCTTGTTCTTTCGGACCCTTATTCTGACGTTTATGCTCTGAGGAGTGTCAAACGAAAAAACTTTTAGTATGTTGTAAAATGTTTGCTTTTTTCAAAGCCATTTCCAAATTCTGTACCGCAAAAAGATTGCTTTAGTGAAGTTTGCTAAAAAGAGTGCATTTTCCAGGAAGCTGGAAGCATCAAAATTCGAAAGTTTCTATTTCTTCGGGGGCAACCATGGTAGCCCGTTATTATCATATGAAAATGAAAGATGCGAATTATATACAGAGTAAGATTGACAAAATGTATTGCAGTGGTTTGTGACAGCAACTAAAGAATTTCAGGCAATATTTGTGTAATCGGGTAAATTTGAAGTCTACACCCCCCCCCCCACCTCCCAACAAGGCTTGCCTCGCAACGGCCATGCACAGGATATTCCCCTAAAAGAAACTTTTTTAGCGTCACTCTTGCATTTGCTCCCTACCCCTTTTCCACAATGCTAAAACTATAGTGCCGTCGAATGAATAGAGCTCTTTGCTGAAAACTGCCACTTAGTTTGTCCATAATGATTCTTTTGGTTAGAAATATGTGTCTGGAAGCATCTTATTCCCAGCTATGTTTCTTTGGCATTTATCACTTGGTATAGGCCGATGTGACCCACAATTTAATCTTACTAATTTACGCTATAACCCTTAAATAGTTAATTGGATAGACGTGAATCTAGCAGTAAGTAAATTAATGGCAGTAGCCTGCAGCTAAAAATGATTCTTATTGCTACTTTCGAAAAAGGTCGTAGTGGATGCATAGGTGGGCTCTTATTCAAATTACGTACCTTTCTGTAATTTATGGTATTTAAGGGTAAAATAAGTAATTCATTTTTTGTCTAAAAATTTGTCTTGCATGTCGTCATTTTAGATCGGCAATCCTTGTTTTTGACTTGCTCAATTAAGTGTCAACTGTGCTTCACTGCAGATACCTTCATCGAAAAAGTGGAAATTTGAATTAGTTTTCATCAATTTATTAAGAAAATTGCTATAAACTAGGGTAAAAACAAAGTGGTTATTAAAATTTCCAGAAATATTTCTTTAAGCTTAAAGTAAGTTCATTTCTTCTTTACACTTTTTTGTCTTTTTTTAGTTGTAAAATTACAAAGGTATATAGCCCCTTTTTGCGCTTCAGATCTGCAATTAAACTCTTAAAAATATTGTTTGAAGTGTTCCCCTTCGTAGCAAAGACACGTATGGGGAAAGGCAACAGGGTAGCAGAAGTACTTGAATTCATTTTCACATGTGGTACCCATGATAGAATCCTAATTTATTCTGGCACTGCGTAGCTATTGGGCCAGCAGAGGCTGTAGACCCTTCCCCCCTTCCCCTTTACAATAATGGGTTGGAACATTTTTAGAGAGTTTAGTCCTCAGGATCCTATGTAGTAGCAGTTCTTCTTGACTGGGAACAGGCCCATGCCACCGGGGGCCGAGCATGCCCCCTACTTTTTTGCCTTGGCCCCCAAGTTTCAATTTCGTGGCTTTGGCCCTGGCAAAGTCTTTCTGAATTCGTTTATATTATACGCAATTTTAATGTGAAACTTAGCCTAGGTTTGGATAAGTACACTGCATCTTAATTTTGTGTTGAATTTAGTGCTGAAAGTAACTTATGCCCTGAGCGCACTGCACACACCTTTTAAAAATGCGAAGACATAACACCTGATAACATGAAACAGAACACCTAATCAGTCGCAAGGTGTCCTGCTTCCTATTATCTATCTATGTCAGGAAATAGGTGAATCATTTGCATTCTATACTTAAATTCGGATTTTAAACTCCTTAAGATGGAGGACGATAAATTCTATGGTTTTTTAATTTTGGTCATCTTGAGGCTGGGATTCTTGCAGATGGTCCATTTTTTGCCTCATTCTAATTTCATGTGATTTCCAAATGTGGTTTTCTTGAACCTTTCCCAAAACTATTTTACTCGGGGGTCAATTCTGGAAAATGTCCGTAATAAGTTTGCAAGCGAAGTTTCTTGTGAACTCAAGTGTTAGAAGGGTTATTTCGACAATGTCATATACTGAAATGATCAGCATTGAATTGGTTTAGGGGCTTTGTAGTTGGGGGAATGGTAAGGGGCACGCGCAGGAGGGGGGGGCAGTTTCGTATCTGTTCGGCAAAAGAGTATTTGTAGTTCTCAGTTCAAAGGAACTAATCAGTTTAAGAAGGAAGATAAAACTCGTTGCTATTTATTTTACAGTCTGCCCATCCAAATCTGTACATTAGTATGGGAAATGGCAAGCTTTCCAACTGGTACCACTATATATGAGTGCACTTTTTTAAAGCTCAAGTGTGTAAAAAAACAGGACAAGAGAGGTTAAATAAATGTTGAGCTTGACTTATTTGACATTCAGTTATTGTGAAGCAATCGGAAGGTTTGCTGACACACCATTGCTAAGGAGACTTCTCATGTACCGAAAATCGTCCAGTTCGTTTCTTTAGATTGTTCAAGACACTGATACGGATGATTATAATCATCCAATTTTCGAAAACGGGTGATGGTTTTTCTCTGACCAACTTATTGAAATTAGTAAAAGTGATACTGAAAAAATGCTTACTGTTTACCATGTCCTCCTGCGTTGAAAAAGCTGCGCATGCGCTTGATGACGTCACAATCTTCATTTAAATCCGTTGTTGGAAAATTTGCAAGCTGTGCCCCCCCCTCTTTGAGGGCAACCCCCTGTGGCGGAAACAACACAAATATGGCCCTGTCTGAATCATTTTTCTAAACTTTGTATGATTGCACCCAGTGGATCAAATGGCAATAAGGTAAAAGCGTGACTTATCATGTGATCACTTTAAACGTGTATTGGATCGGCCGAGACTCTGTTTTCATGTGATCACTAAAGGCCCTATGTCAACGCTGAGTAACCGATCCCAAAAAGGAAATTTCCATTCATGACTCGACATGTAGTGATCCTAGTCACTTTCAAACATACATTAAACGTCAAAAATTTTGGACAAATAAATTTCGGACAAAACGTTTTCGAACAGAAAACTTCCAACGTTTTAAACTGAAGTTCTGTCTATCAAAAAATATACAAGAACAGAAGTATGAAAGGGGACTATTTAACACTTGCTGAGGACGATGAGGAGGTTTTTTGATGAAATTTCACTTGATAGCTAGCTTTGACAACAAGTTCCCTTTGTAAGGTTGAGATGTAGGCCTTCATAAGACAGAAATTTTGAGAAATCTTCAGCTTCGAGTGAAATACAATTTTATATGCTAAATGTTTGTGAGCAAGACATACTATTTTCTATTAGCAAAAAATTTCGGCCTGTAAAACATTTTTTAGACAGTAACAAAAAATCGGACTGTGAAAATTTCAGTCGAGATATTTGGCGTTTAATCTACGCATTAACATATAAGAAGCCTCAAATAAACATAATGTTACAACATACAATATGCTACAACAGCATTGTACTTAAGTCGGCGTATGAATAAGGTTCTACCAGCAGCCAGTACGCAGGGCGTGGGCGCATGTTCCAACATGGTGAAGGGGAACCATCCACCAAAAATGTAAAAACACCACGTACTTCCTGGCCCCCTATTCTGAGGGTACCCGATATTTTTTCGGGGAAACAGGAATCATCATTTTTTGGAATCGGCAATTGGCAAATTTTAGCCAAGAAACCGGGTTAAAACGTAATTTGGGAATCAGGGGACATATTGAACAAATTTTACTCCATGAGCAGCAATCATAGAAATGTCTTGAACTGGTACTTGATGTTTTGTCGGATTTTGGAGTCTTAAATGAAGTGATGAATACGAATACCGTAAATCCTCGAATTAGCCCCCTGGGTGCTTATTTTTTATATTTTTGGATAGGGCTTATTCGAGGGGGGAGGTGATTATACGAGTGTGGGGGCTTATAAAATTATTGTAGACATTAAGAAGACATTATTAAAAGACCTCGTTTATTTAAGTAGGAATTTCTTTATGAGCATTTAATCAATTAATACCAAAAGTATGAATTTGTTTTGGTAATTCAATAAAACGCCATAGGCAACATCAGATGGCAAAAATCATCAAATTGAGGGGTCCAATTCGAGAATTTACGGTAGCAGCGGGGGCTTATTTGAGGGTGGGGGCTTATTGACAATTTGTAGTTCTAGGGTTGGGGCTTATTCGAGGGAGGGCTTTTTCAAGGGGGGGGGGTTTCGAGGATTTACTGTATTTGTTCAAGTTATATATGGAAAAATGAAATGATTTCCCTTCATCTCGTGAGGGTACTATACTTGTTTTTATTTACACCACAAAAAATAATAACAGTACCTTATTTGTACAGGGCATCAGATTCCGGTCATAATGGTGTGATCACTCTGGGATCTGTTGAAGTATAAATATAAAAATTAACACTCTTTGCATTAAGCTTAAAAGTTTTACAAGTTGGAAATTTTACGAGATTTTACGAAATTTTACGAATTAATTTAGAGTGCGAAAAATTCAGCATTATAAATTTTAGAATCATAGAGGACAGCCTGTCTGAACATAAAATACTGGTTTTAAGTTCTAATATAATAGAGTGAAAAGGAGAACAAATCACATGGCTTATGAAAGTAACAGTAGCCTTCAGGGGGTCAGTTTCTGAATGATACGTGGCGGTGTCCTTTCATGCCCCTCCTGGACTTTGCCCACAACTGCCATTCGTTTTCCACGTGACGTTGATATAAAGGAACCCTGAAAATTTTGCAGGTTGCAAAGTCAGGCACTGCAGTTGTTGGTTGGTTCTTCTCGCCTATTTGTACTGTGCAGCAACCAAAGAGAAAAATGAAGAGGATACCGGTCAACAAGGCCTTGTTGCCAGCAAAAGCAGCCTACTTCTTCTTTTATTTTTCTTACTCCAGCGTCACGCCATACATACCCGTATTTATAACAGCCTATGGCCTGAACGCTGAACAAGCAGGCTTCGTTCTAGGCGCACGTTTATTTTCTCAGTTCATCAGCGGACCGTTGTGGGGAGCTATTGCCGACAAGACTCGCAAATACAAGTTAGTGCTACTTCTCCAGATTGTTATCAGTAGTATTCTAACTTTTACGGCGCCATTTGTGCCCATGGCTATTCCAAAGACCTCTTGTGGTGTAATTTCAAAAGCACATGACAACAGCACGGTAATTGCAACAATGCCTTCTTTGGTGGTAACGACTCCATTGTTCATACAACCTACTACGAAATTTGGTAATCTATCAGTGCCTATGACCGAAGACCGTAATGCAGAAGCGGTAAAGACGACAGATGTGGTTCCTAGAGGAATAGATCTCACCAACAACTCGATGACCACGGAGTACCCGAATATCTCTTTATCATCCCAACAACAAACAAAGATAAAAACAAACAAAGTTAACGATGGCGGGGGCTCCGATTCCCGCTGCAAAGCAAGTACAGATAAGTTATTTACACTTATGATCATATGGTTTGCCTTGATTGGTGCTTTTGATGGTGGCATCCCTATACTCATTGACAATTCTGTTATAGACACTATTGAGAAAGTGAAGTCGTCAGATTTTGGTAAGCAAAGGCTTTGGGGAGCTGTTGGATTTGGATTGGCAGCTTTTGCCTCTGGAGTCGGCATTGAACTTTCAGGAAGCAAAGGACCAAACTATTTTACAATGTTTTACATTTTCTTGGGTAGCAATGTTTCATTGTTTATAAGTTGCTGTTTTTTGGACATGAGTGGTCACCAGCATAAAAGCAATTTGCTCAACAAGGAGAGAGAGAAGAAGCCAAACCTCACAAAGGGCTTGATCAAGACCTTCAAAAAGTTCAATGTGTCATTCTTCTTCCTTACTGTTTTAATCATGGGTATTGCTAATGGTTTGTTATATGGCTTTATGTTCCTGTATATTCAGGACCTCAAAGGATCAAAGATCATCATGGGCCTGAGTATTTTGGTAGCTTGCTCAACAGAAGTCATAATGTTTCCAATTTCAAATTCTGTTATTAAACTTCTTAGAGGAAACTTAATTGCTATTGCTCTGTCCTTTGCGATGTATACTGTACGCTTTTTAGGGTTCTCTGTTCTCCAGAATGCCTGGTACATTCTTCTCTTACAGCTTCTTCACAGTATCTGTTTTGCTCTCTTTTGGAATGCAACAGTGTATCATACTTCTGATCTAGCTCCTAAGGGAATGAAAGCAACCCTCTTAGGAATCATGAATGGCATTTTCTTTGGTATTGCTGGTGGATCCTCAAGCTTAATTGGTGGGATCCTGTATAAGCATTTTGGTGGTCGCAAACTTTTCAGAGGGTATGCCATAATTTGTGGTGTGTGGACAGTTTTCATGATCTTGCATATTCTTGAAAGAAAGAAGCACGGAAAACTTGGGAACTTGAAAGACAGGAAAAATGAAGATGAGGACCAGCCTGCCAATGAAGAGCAACAAATATCAGCACAACTTTTATCTGAGAACAAAGTATGAATGCTTGATAGTTGCAAAGACTTTGCTCTGTAATTAGTAGACTTTGCAACAAATAATGGTTGACTCTATTGATAAAAAATTTTTATTCTAAGGAATGTATGTGTTTGAATTGGTATGTTCAAAATGTGTGTAGGATCCTTGACAAGCAATCCTTGCCACCCTTAAAACTGTCCATGTATCAGCTCATTGGCTTTTTTGTGAGATGTAACATCAAATGATGTAACATTTAAAGTACTGTTTCCCCCAAAATGAAAATATATACACTTGGATGATTTTAGAACAAATATATATATACTTTATTATATACTGATGGAATGGCAACCATACATTGTCAATCTGAAAGCTTGTCTTCTATGCAACAAATGTCATAATTTTAGCAAAGGGCTGTTTTATATTTGCATGTTGTACATTGTCAGCCAGGGGTCCTCTAGATAATCCATAATATTTTTAAAATGACCAGACCACAAAGCAAACTTCCAACAGTTCTGGTGCCAAGGAACTGTATCCCTTACCCCCAGCCACTGCACCCCTGACTGAAAGTATGATTAAAGTAATGTTTTACCTTTCTCAATGACTTTAGTATGGCCCTATATTTTCAAAGTAGCAAGTGATTTTGGTCCCCAAAATTTCTCTACCCCCTTTTAGTATTACCAGATTTTATACAAAATGAGGAAATCTGTATAACAGTTTTTGGTAGAGTATTTGAAATCTTTACTAGCCAGCTCATTGATTGTCCAGTAGTTTGTATGTATGATAAGTAATGGCCAGGCAAAATAATCCTTTTTCATACAGTAATAGCATCTTATGGAGATGAAATGTTTTTTAAACTTCGTACTGTGGACAAGAGGGAAAGGATTTGAAAATTTGCAAATGTCATCAACAATGAATGTATATGACTCCTTACTGAATCTTTTTAAAAAAGTATATGATAATTTTTTAAAATTGAGTTCTTCTCTAAATGATAATGCAAATGTATGTTTTTAAAATGTATACCAATCACTCAGAGATACTTTGGGTTCTTTATAATAAATTGTTTCTACATCACACATTTTTTGTTCTTATTACTAACCAGTTGTTTTCTTCCCTATTTTGATGAAACTTTGGACATGATTTTGTAGATAATCTTTTGAACCATTGCAGTTACGATTATCGTAAATCTTGCCCTTTGTATCTATCAACTATTTTTTTATCGTTGTGTTTGCTGAAATTGTGTTGATTGTACTGAAAACGTTGTTTTTTAATGAAATTCCGCTTCTTCTCAGTTCCAAACAGATCGGATTCCAAGGGCTCACTTCATTCCATCTATGTTTGCATTCCCTTTAAACCGTCCCCAGGCATGCTCGAACCCCTTATTACTCGAACCATTTTTTTTATGCTTTGGTGCTTCGAATTTTCGGGAACATACATTATTGAAGCAAGTGTGCATCGCGTAAAGAGACGCTACAGATATCATCCAAACTTCTTCAAAGGATCTTTTTTAGCCACTCGTAGGCCCTTTTCGGGCTCTAGTAGGATTCCTGAAAGGGTTAAACTTCCACCAAAAAGAGCGCATTGCGTCAGCAAAGCTGTTTGCTTGGTCGAGCAAGTTCAGGGAATTTTTCAAGTATGAGTGGCCTTTTTCTTTTGTTTCATTCAAGGTTATAAACATTCGAGTTTCGATAGCTATTGGCTTGGACCTACCTGGGGAATTTTGAACAGGAACACGCCCATTCTTGGCAGCTGTTTTACGCAGAAAAGATCTTTGGAGAAAGATAAATTACAGCATAATTTTCTCCTTTCAAAAAAACTAAGAAATGTACCGATCTGCTTATCTTTATTTAAAGAGTATTCCGAACTCGGATGATCTCAAGTTTCTTTGAATGTATTAGGTCATCGTTCAGCTAGCTGCGTAAGTACCGCTATGGCTTATTTCTCCAGTATCTTTGCAGCTAGAAATAGGTGTCCTGGCTTTTCTTAACTTGAACCTATTCTAGATTTTCATAACGAGAAAGGGGCATTGCTAAAAGTGGGTGCGGGGAAAGCATTTTGACCACCTGTTATTGCCAACAGTCACACCCTACCTTAGAAACCAAGTTTAGGTTGCGATTTGCCCCTCTCCCCCTCCTTTCCCCTCAACACCATTCTTTTGCTTGCTCCTGCTACGATATATTTCTTCGTTTTTTCTTTCCTTGTACAACTAATTTCAAATTAGAGGTTAACGCTGAATCCTTCCATTCCATCCCTGATACGTTTATAACATATCCACTTTTCAAGAATAACGATAATACAGTTAGCAAATAAATTTAGTACCAGAATGAAAATATAATAGTTTGATTGTTAAAAACACGACGTTTCCAGCATGTACTCGTTATCAAGATACTGATAAACGAGCATGTACTCGTTTGACTTGATAACAAGTACATGCTCCAAACGTCGTGTTTTTAAGAATCAAACTATTATATTTTCATTCTGGTACTAAATTTATTTGCTAACTGTATTATCGTTATTCTGGATGAAGCACCACACGCAACGTACATATTTAATCCGCTTTCCAAGGACTGTGGGGCAAATTACAGAGGTTGAAAGGGCTAAAACATTTTATGCTAAAAGCCAAGAGAAGGCAATTTTTGTAAAGGTTTTAGTACATTTCGGAAATTATTAGGAGGCTAAAGCCTCCGTAGCCCCCCATCCGCTTCCGCGGTTTCTGCCGTTTTTCGACAACCAAATGTCAAGAACAATGAAATGGTCTTTTTACTTAACAACACCGCAACACTTCCAGCATACACTGTTACGACTACTTAGATATTCCAGAAATATTCTATTGACACTTCTCGAGCTCCGTTCTAGGCTAATCATAAATCTTTAGAACTATTGGTTAAACTTAACAACATGGATTTTGCATCAAAGCATTTGATTCAACTAACTTTGCATTAAAAACCGCTTGATGAGTTCTTGAGGCCAGTATTAATGGTGAAAACCACTTCAAATTAGGCCCTTTCCAATTGAGGTCAAAGGCATATTAACTAAGTATAAACTTTTTGCAAACTATTAGTGGTCAATCAATTTAGAGATTTGAAAACCGTTATTTTGAAAGCATAGGTCTATCCAAAAATTAATATGGTTAAATTTTCCGAGATCGCCAAGCAGCTGTTTCGCGGAAAGTGGGCTGTAATCTGTATACTTCCATCATCCAACAACATCCACTAGCTTCAAACAATAACAAACATAGGATGACTTGTCATTTCTGTTGTGGACATTTCCTATCAATTTTACTGGTAACATTTTGCATTTCTCGTGCACTTTTCAAACAATATCCCTCGTATGTTCACAATCTAGTTTAACCTGCAGAACATTCTCTGTTGGTTGGTTATTTAATCAAGCTTTCATCAGGTAGAGAGACATCCTATTATTATTGCATCGTCTCTGGTTGCTTTATATAGTACAGAACCCATTGCAGCTTACACTACAGAACGGAAAGCCTGTAGTGCTTTAAACATTATGAAAACTACTGTATACCACCTGTTCACTTACACTTCAGTATGTAGAACAGTATTGCTCTAGTTGCAAATACACTTTAGTTCGAAAAGTATTGCCCCGGTATTTTATATGTACGAATTGTATCCTGCCTTACTTTTGGAATAATTTAGTAGTTTTGGAATCTATCTACATAAGGACAAAAAACCACTATTGTGTAGACAAAAGGAGATCGTTTTCACCTTAGGACTCCATTGCTAACATTTTCAATAGGGAAGTGGCACCGATTGGGCAACCTCAACAGTCATGTGCTCGTGTTTCTGATTGGCCTATTTCGATCCACAACTGGGTATATATATTTCCTAGCGTGGAGTTTTCGATCTATGAATGTTCTGACGTTTTATACTCTGAAGAGTGCCAAACGAAACGCTTTAGTATAATCAAATGTTTGCGTTTTTAAAAAGCAATTCTTGAGTTTTGTACTAAGGAAAGATTGTTGGCTTACAGTCAATGGCGGACTGGCAGGGAATCTAGGTTACAATCTCACATTGTCTTCTTCTCTAGGGTTCGGTCTTTTTCCATATCTTTCAGTTTCTATTTGTAAATTTATTTGTTTATTTATTTGTATTTACTTTATTAGCAACTTTAATATTAACAGGACCAAATTGTAAAACAGTAAACTTTATTGAATTTGCACCCTGTATAAATACGTATAAAATATGAAATATATATATATATATATATGAAATGCGACCTAAGTTTAAATATAGTTTGAGCCTAAAACAAGGCCTAAGTGTCATCAAATTTTTACGTTCTTTAGATAATGAATATGTATGGGGCTTGTTCTTGTTTCTAGTATTGCTTTCAGGGTTTCCATAAGTTTGAACACGAATCTGTCAATTCTTTCTGTAAAATATATTTTGTAACCATGTTGCAGTTGAGTTTCATTGTACAATGATCCTTCCTCTGTATGCTAAATAAATGGCGCAAGCTATTTCAGTTGTTGACTTCAAAAAACAAATTCATTTTCCTTACGTGTCAAGAAAGACAATTATTAAATTAAGTCCTAGCAAAATTATGAGTTATTCGTAAATTTTGGTTTGTCATATTGTATTCATTTGTATTGGATTGCTTCTCGTTGTTTGTGCAGTTCCTATCTATCATTCATGCTTGCAGCTCTTGCCCTTGATCACCTCAGTTATATTCCACGTTCATCTTAAATGTATGACCATAGTAATACATAAGTTTTAATAGTCCATTGCATGCGAAGCTGAATTTCTGATATAAAAAGATGATTTGACTTTGCCCATTTTTAATAAGATATCCATACAAGAACATTCGGGTTAGTTGACGTCACGCGACTAATTGAAGCTCATTTTACTACTTTAAACGTACTTCTACCGAGAAAGGTAAATTATTCTTCATGTTTCACTGCCTAGATCAGATCTATTTTGTTCAAAACGTCATTCCAGCCATGTTCCTTCTTCGCAGAGGATAAAAAGGAATTTCTCCTGATTTAACCCCCATTTTACCCCAAAACAGCGGCAAATCCCCATTTACCATCACAATTCATTATCCCCAGTTGATATAGAACTCGAAAATGGTAATCAAAATTTCCCCACTCAAAAGTGGTACTCCCCGCCAATTCCGTCTTGTTTAATAGTTCTTTTAGGCTAAAAATTACTCTCTGCCTTACGTGATATAAGAAACGGAGACAAAGGAGAAGAAGAAGATCGGTCACGGTTGTAACGTGTTGCTGGGAGGGGCATATCAAAATCCACCGAGTAATATGTATGGTTTGGCTATTAAGTCTCTACCCTTAAACCAAAGCCTCCATGCTACGCTCTCGTTTGCAACTGGCAAAGGACAAATCGAAGAGATACAGCAAACCGATAAGGAGATAAAACTGTTTTTAACAGATGGTCAAAAGTTGTTCAATCAATTACAAAAGATAAAGGCGTGGCCGAAAAAGGTTGTTTTGTCCATCCCAGGTTTTTCGAGCTGGCGACGCCACTGTTTCTCCGTGTTATTGCATAAAGCCTCCTTCTGCGTATCAAAGATTTATGCAGCTGGCGTTCTATGAAATTTGAATAAAGATTTAGTAGACTAATTTGCATTTCAAAGTTATGATAAGGCAGAAAATGAGCAAACGTGGTTTAAACAGAAGCAAACATCCCAACGGAAAACATTCGCATCCGACTTCAGTTTTACGAAAAGGTAAGATTTTACTTTTGCTGTGATACATTATGTTACTTATTGATAAGCTCAAGATTTACATCGTCAAACTCCAAAGCCCGTAAACATTATCAATTTGAAGACAGGTATCTACAATTCTTTTAACTGGTGATGTTAAGGAAAGGCCCGGGTGTCTATAGCCCTGGCAAAGGAAAGGAGAGAAAGGTTTGGAAGAAAGGGAGAAAAGATCGAGCTTTTTAATTTTAGTTTTGAATAAAGGCAGATTATAAGAGTGTGGCAAACTGAAAGTGGGTAGGTTGTTTTAAAGTTTACAAGATCTAAGAAGGAAAGATGAGTTTTGGGACAGAGTTTATGATTTTTGCCTAGACTTGGAAAGGGTGAGGACTGGAAGAGTATCTGGTAGTAAGAACATGTCTCAGGGGGACTGGGGACAATATCTATGATCTTCTGAGAGCAATGTCCGTTGTAAAGTATATATAAATTTAGAGATCGAGGTTGATAAGACGTCGTGTGGTTACAAGTATTGATGAGTCGAATTACTCTTTTATTTTGCAACAATTAATTGCTATCTTATTTACCTTGAAGAAAATTATCGTATGCCAGATCGACAAAACTAGTTTAGCCAAGGACAGATAAATCGAATTGTGATATTACTTGCTCTTCTTCTTCTACCTTTCCCTATTCTCGAAAGATATCTTAGTTATAGAAAATATCTTGATTTTTTTTTATTTATCATCATCAAATTATCATCATCAACATTGTCTAAATTACCTCAAAACTGAAGTGAAGATATGTCAGATTTCAACATAGAGTGTCATGTGTTGAAGACAATGGTGAGGATCGATTTTTGAATCTCCCATACATTCCCGTTTTTTTCTTGCTCCTACTCAATGAGTAGGCGATCGCCCCTCCTCCTTTCTATATCCATTATCGACTAATTGCATGCATTTTAAACCCAAATATGTAGTAATTGTCAAAAGGTTAGGACCATCTGCAGGCACATTACGTAGAAGTCCAAAATCTGCAACCTTGAAGATTTTTGACAGATTTTGACATATTATGAGTGAATTTGAGAGGGGAGTGAGGGCTAACTATATGTCTATCTTATTATTCTTAAGGTTGATAAAAGTGAATTGAGCAAGGAAAGGCTAGATTTCTGAAATATGCCTTTATAAATACTTAAGGGAGATTGGATCTTTAGTCGTGTTACAGAAATGATTAAACACTCCTGAAACAGTCCCATTTTCAAACAAACGGCTAAACTTCTGCAATGAACCAGTTTTTCTCCTTTTCTAACTACGGCTACAAATTTAATTAACATAAGTTAAATTGAATTCTTTCACTAGACTAATCTTCATTCCTCTAAATGTGCATCTATATTAAGATACTTGTCTTTAGAGATGAAAAGCAAATGTCGCCTCTCTGTTTTCAAACAAATACATTTCAAATGTTTCGAGCGGCTACCATCGAAAAAGTATTTTGTAAAAAACACTGTTTTTATCAGATTTGTATCTGCCTAAAAGGGCAATTGGCAACAAGCGTTTACATGATTTTTGCGCTCAAATGCTATTAATTCTTCTGCAAATCGGCAGGAAATAATCTACAGTAGAAACATCTGCTTCTGGAGTACAAAGTCTTCCGTAAAGCAACAAGGATAATGTGAAGACAATTTCATTATCAGCAAACATCGGCGAACTAAGAAGAAGAGAACTAAGGCTATATTCACACAAGATTAATCAAAGCTAATAGTTCTTTGTCTAGCTGTTCCTCCAATCAGCGTTCTATAGAAAACTTTCATGGCAATCTTAATCAAAGCTGTAACAATAAAGAAACAAGAGCAGAATAGGCCCAGTTCATACGCCGCATTTCTGCCGCAGGGATTAGAAGTGCAATTAGTGCAATTCTGCTGTCATAAAAGTGCAATTAGATGCGACAATATATTCCTGAAGTTTGTGTTTTGTACACATTATCGATCACTTTATGACAGGCTGGTGTAAGAGAAGTCTTCATTCATTGAAACGTATATGCATGCATGGAAGAAACAACTCAACTCCCACTCAATAAACAAAAAGCATAAAGTTATCAGTTTCCAGGACGTGCTTTTCCTGTTTTCACATCAACGTAGGGTGGCAGTTATTGGGCCAAGTGCACTATAGCCGTGCCTTGCTTTTGTATAGTGCTACAGCCAATGTAGTAAAGCTAGACTAGTCGAAAATTTAGAGTATTTGCCGCATTGTGAATACTGTAAACAGAGAAATTCTTGTGAATTTTGCAATCCTATTCAAAATTTTCTAGCGAATGAATTAGATAAGCGCGAAATAAAGAAATGTTGTGAAGAAAATCGATAAAGGTTTTCGCAATAACGGTTTCGATGGATTCAAGCTCTCAACTTTTAATCAATGCAAAAACAGGCATCAGGTGTCATAAAAACAAACTTCCTGCTCTTCTTCTTTCCTTTTTTTCATCCTTCTTCATCTTTCGGCAAACTTTCTTTCAACTGCTTCTTTTACTTCCTCTTCTTTCTCATATTCTGCTCCTTCTCGTTTTTGTCCTTCTCTCTCTCCTTCTCTCTCTTCATCCTCCTTCCTCTTGTTCAGCTTCCTCATGTTGTTTTTCTTCTCTTCTTTTGCCTTTTTCTGTTTTGTCTGCTTCTTTTTTCCTTTTCTTCCTGGCATTCTGCCCCTTCCTTTCCTTGTTCTTCCTTTCCCTTTTTATCTTCAGTTCCTTCTACCTTTGCTTATCTAGCCTTACTCTATCCTTCAGCATCTAATTAGTCTTTTTCTCGCTGCTCTTCTCCTCGTTGTGCTTTATAATCTCCATCATCAACTCTTCATCCTTCTTTTTCCATTTTCTTTCCTTTTTCTGCCTTTCAACCTTTTTTCTTCTTCCTCTTCTGCTTATCCTTCGTCTTTCTGCTCTTCCTTCCGTTTCACTTCTTCTTCTCTTCTCCCTTCATCCTCTTTTATATTCTCGATTTTGCTTCTCTTAATTCTTGTTCTTCCATTTCTTTCTTCCCCTTCTTCCCCTTCTTCCCCTTTTTCCCCTTCTTCCCCTTCTTCCCCTTCTTCCCCTTCTTCCCCTTCTTCCCCTTCTTCCCCTTCTTCTTCTCCTTCCCCTTGAGTTTGCGCGAAGATTTATCAAAACTTGCTCGTTTTGCGTAGCAGATCTAAAGTAAAATTATATTGTCTCGAAAGAAACCACCGCCCCAAACCCCTTCCAAAAAATGGTTGAATCAAAGTATTGGAAGAGCAATACTGGAAAAAGCATTTAATTGTTGATGACCAAACGGTATACTAAAACCGGAGCCAAACTTAAGATGTTTGGTGTCCTGGCGGGTCAGCACGGATCATAATAGTTTGAGCTCACACTAAAGCTGATCGATATCAGGGTACAATTCCATTCTGGTGCAAGGACCACTAAAACTCTCCTGTCGGGACGGGTTTGGCCAGCTTTCCTAAGCAACAACAATATTGCATAAAAAATGCTTTACTATTGCTTTGAAAGCATTATTCTTTGGGAGTATAAGCATAAAAGATATTCATAAGCATATTTCAAGCTTTAATTAATTGTCCGAATGCTAGGTGAATCTTACGTCCATCAAGCCATTCATGAGTGCTTGTAAAAATGTTTGGTGAAAATTGTTGAATGAAGCTTTTTGAGTCGACAGCAAAAATTTTAAGAGCATTTAAAGGAAGACTAGTTGCCATGGATGTTAAGTATACAGCAATAACTGACACGTTCCTTTAAATTACCGACAATCAAAGAATACGCTAATTTCTAACGGAATCCTAATGAAACTAAGGGATTGTATGGCAGGTGTTCTAAGTTCTTATGATAAAACTACCGTGAAGCTCTCAAAAGGCAAACTGAATAAACTAACATCTCTGAAAAAATTAACTGTTTTTTAGTCAAAAAGTATCACTTTGGTTTGATGACATTGGATAGTTTGATATTTGTTGATACATACTTATGCTTGATGAATTAGCTAGATGGAATGATACATTCTTTTGATTTTCATAACTTTTTACTTGCAAAACGTTTCTATTCAGATCTTTATCGTATAATCTACTGGCAAAAGACAAGTCTTTGTTCACCAATATTAAACTACTTTTGCAGGCCTCTTTCCTTTAAAGTATTGAAGTCTCTATGTATAACAGTTTACACACTTCTGTAGACATGCTAAATTGAAGCCTGTCTAAAGAAGTGTGTAAACCATTTGTTGCCTGTCCGCTTTATGAAGACGCCATCTTTTGCTAACGAGTGATTTTGTTTACAAAATGCAACTTAGAAAGATATTGGTACAAAAGTTTGTATATAGATGACTCCATTGTTAAGTAACAGAGTTAAAGGCATCAAAAACCTTTTAAACTTGTGCAGTACATATCTAAGAATACAATCATACTAAGAAATATTTGTGTAACTTTTTCGGTAGATGAAAAGTCTCAAAATGCATCGAAGATATATTTACCAACATGGCATATCACCCTCAGAAATGCATTATAACAGCATTCTTTCTTTCTAGAAGCATAAAAGTTTAATGACATTTGAACTCAAACGTAAGGAAAAGGGAAACATTCGACATCTAGACTGAAACTTTAAATTTTGCAGATGCAAATAATGATATGATGCTAATGGTAGAGCGGAAAAAATTAATGACGATAAAAAGGGTCGCATTGCTTATCCTATCCATCAACGTTAAGGTCGAGGAAAAGAATTAACATTGCAAAACGACCGGGTAAATGTCACAAGAAATTCTCGTCGGCTTCTTTTTAAATTCAGATACAATTGAAAGTTTCTATAAAAAGCAAATTCAATTATATCTTTGCTTGTTACGTTCAAGAGTTTATGAGTAACTTGATCTCTTATTGAATAGTTGAGTACAGCAACCAGTCCTTACACAAAGCCATGCTACGATATTTACACAACTGAACAAATAGCAGAAACTAAATTATTAATCTTGATATAAAATTGATTATAGTCCAAGGTAAAAATGTTTGCAGAAGATTCTGAAAAATATAAACTTAGTTGAATTTATCAAAAGAAATATCAAGAATGGTATACAACCTAAACTGTTCTAGTTTGGACACCTCGTTTGAAAATTAAACATTGGCTGGATCATTTTGACTACTGCAAGTGTATACATGGTGGTAAAGAAATTTTTATCAAAACAGCCAGGTAAAATACTCTTTTCAAGAAACATAATCCTTGATTTTTCATTTTCAAAATAATACTAGCCATTAACATAACAGTTACGAAATTTACATCGTTTAATTGTACTGGTAATCTTTGCAAGGAATACGTTAGCAACATCGATTATATTTGATTTACATTATATTTAGCGTTGGTTATTCAAATTAGTTGGTTTTTACTAGCTTGGGTATGCATAGCTAGAAATTGTACCAACTTAAAATAAAGAAAGAAAAATGAAACTTTGATAATGCTAATTCATCACCAGATGCTTTATTGATAAATGCACTAAAATTTAGTTATTGTACATGGCCTTTTAGGATCTTATCAATCCTCAGTTGGACATTTCATTATTTGATGGTTTTTACAGTTGGTGAGAGATTCATAACAGTTATATTCCAGTATTCTCCTGCTGTTACAAATAGTCTTAAAATCAAGCAGGTTGTTGTCAAAATCACAACAAAAATGGCTAGAAAATGGGCAAACCTGGGTGTTTATTATGAAAGGTCTTTAGCATGAAATTGATTGTTAACCATAAATTCATTTTTTAAGCCAAACGAATCTAGAAGATTTGTATCCAGTGAGAAGTATTTGCCCCTTTTGTCTTTCACGATGAACTTAAGTCAACAAAACATAGGAACTATGTTTTTATTGTGAGCTTTCTTCTTTCTTTGCACAGCGATAAGGTAAATAGATCCATAAGTACGACTTATAATAGCTACGTTTAATAGCTTGTGATATCTATTCAAGCAGTTGACCAAAAAGACATGGAACGATCTTATGATCTTGGCAAGAGTGTTAGTAGTACGGATAATGGTGATATTCAAAATGGTGACACCCATAATGGTGGCACTCCTAATGGTGGCACCAGAAATAGTGGCACCAATTATGGTGGCACCCATTACATTGGCACCCATATTCATGGCACCCATAATAGTGACACCCAAAATGGTGGCACCTATAATAGTGACACCCAAAATGGTGTCACCCATCAAGACTTGAATCGATCAGAGTTACTCCGACGACAGGCTCCAGGACTGGGCTGCGATATGCTGTCACCCTTTGTTTGGCTCATTGGTGCACAAATTTTTAATTTTGTTTAATTTTGGTTTAAGATATCAAACCTGTAAGTGTCAGTTTACAAAGACGTACGAAGTTTTCTCTTGTCAGCAAGGATGCTGAGGGGGACTGCTGTTATGGCAAATCTGGCTAAGATAGAAAGTATCCTACTTGGTTAAATGAGGTTTCTAAAAATGACTCATTTTGTCATTATCCAAGTATTTTGGATGTACTGGTTTAAGGTAAATTCAAAAACCAAAGCAAAAGGCCCATTTTGAAATATATGTTTAGTTTTGTTCTACACTTGGGCAAGGCTTTCCAGAAATCCCAGTCTTTCCAGAAAATTTCTGGTATTAGATTAAAAAGAGCAATCTTGTTTTAGTTTTACGGAATTTATATATTTAACAAAGCACATTTGTAGATGGACAGCCTGATTTTTAAAAGCTTCTTTCTCCGACTTAGTGAAAGATTAGATCAGTGCGTCTGATTAAAGTCGACCTTTCCGGAATTTTTATAGTGAAAACAACACGATAAAGACCATCCGATAAAAAATCAACTGACAAAACCTTTTTCAATGGACATCCGCAGTCCTCTCGATCTCAGATTTGTGATTCATTATTAACAAAATTGCAATTTTGGTAATGTCTGCTTTGATTATTGTTAACTATATTCCTTTACTTTATGTGCCGTGTCTGTTAGCAGTGCTGATGAAAGCGCTTCAAATCTCCTACATCCCTGACCATTTGTGGCATGTCTATGGGAATCCCAAACATACTTAATTTCAAAATTCTCGCTCTTGGTTTTATAAATCATTTTTATCGTCATAAAATAGAAGAGAATAGCCCAAGTAAAGCGCGCTGCGCGAGCACCCTAAAACATCACGCCTATTTAGAGAATAGTAATATTAGCCTCGGAAAGACAAAAAAACCCCTAACATTGATGTCAAATGGAATGGCTGCGTCTTGTGACTATCGCTAGGAGGGGTGTCGCCGAAAAAGGGGGGGTTGAGGCTCCCTCTAGATTGACTTCTTTTGTTCTATTACCGAGCCAAACATGTTACTTTTGGTGTGTAAAAAGAGGTTGCTTCTTCTTCTAATGACAAGTTTGTCGAATTTACTTTTGAAATACAGATATCTCTAATAGCTGGATGTAAGAATTTCAAAATGATTGGTTAATACTTCAATGAGTGAAGTATGTTGAAAATACCCGTGGTGGCTAAATCTCTGGCGTGGCCATTGTTGACAGTTTTGATACAGTTCCTGTCCAACCTAAAAAGCACAAATTCGCAGAACTGAGAAGTGATGACAATATCCAAGAGCCTTTTCTGAACGGTCAGGATTGAGAAAGATTATCTCAAAGTATGTTCGTATAAAATTGTTTCTTGTCAAACAATGTAGCTAACTCACCAAAAGTATTTGATACGAATTTCGCTGGATACTGTAACAAGTACAAAAGCAAACGAATCAACGACTTAGTATTTAATTTACCTGTGCACTACCAATACTCAATGAAAAATTTATCGTATCAAACGACTGGTTCGAAAAACTCACCTTTGAGGATCCTGGATGGCTGTGCAATTTTTCTGACTCACAGCAAGAAAAACATTTATATGGTGGAAATATGATAAAGCTTTTTTAATCACAATCCAATAAATTTAAGAGCGTTTCCATGATATATTTTTAAAGTGGAAATATGATGACCCAAGAAGTATGATCAAAATAAAAAAATATGATTCAGATATCATGGTGTAAACGTGCCTTTACACATTGGAAATTGAATTAAGGATGATCTGATATGAGCAATCCTCGCGATGGGTCAGTCATGAAACAAAACTATTATTCAACCAATCTAGAAGTATTGTATTGCAATGCAAGACATTGCCACCAAGTCAAAAAATTATCATATCAAAGTTATAGGTACTCCTGGATAAGAGTGCCTTATTATTCAATGCAGCCATTGACAACTAAGGCCCAATGACAACTAAGTGCACCTTCGATGTATCAAAATCAGATACATTTTATTTATGTTGATAAAATATTCAGGGAATGTATAGTACAGAAAAAAGCACACCAACAGGTCTAAGAACCAGGAAACACCATGCAGGAATTCGTATTAAACAACACGTGTTTTGCCAGCATCATACTCAAAGCCAAAACAAGTCTTTTTCCTTTGCATCTTTTTTTAGGACGCCTTACATCGATTATCTGCCAGTCAAAGACTTCCTTCAACATCTGTATTTTGCATGTATCGCAGAATTCAATTATTTGCCATAAAAGCTAGCAGCTTTAGCAAGGCAAAATAGATTGTTCACGCTGTTGTTTTTTTGCTGCATGATTTTATCAATGTAATCAATCAAACCATCTGCCCTCCAAGCCATTGCTCAGATTTTTTTTCCGTTCAGGGTTTTAAAATTGCTCAAAGTGTAATGTCAGCAGTAGTTTATCCTGTGAAATGCTGTAAGTAGACTTATGAGGGGTTGAGGGGGGTCGATCCTCTAAATATTTTTATCGGGAAATTTGTTGCGATTAGAATAGGTGCTTGAGTTATCCAGCATGAAAGGAAACACTAATGAATTAGGTAATATTAACAAATTTGTTAATAAGACTTCAATTTTTAAGATTGATAATTTATAACCAAAAATATCATGCAACCAATGTAACCAATAATATCAATGCAATTCAAGTTGGAAAATGTTGCATCTGAGTCCTCACAATGTAGAAAATGAATGAATTGGCATAATTCTTCTTCTCTCTTCACAATAATTGAAAAACCTTTGACATAGCAAAAACTGGCTGATATGGCCAAGAGGGCACAGGAACTTTCCCCAACGGATCTCTGTAATTTGGTTACCGTAAATCACTCGAATGAAGTCACTTTAATTGTAAATAACAGTACCAAATACTTTTCTATAAGAATTATTCTGTATGGAGTTATGTCAAGATTGGTTATGTTTGAGAATTGTTTTTCTTCATGTATCTAAACATAAAATATTGGAAAACATTAGAATGACTTCCAATAATGAACAAATCTAGATAACAGTGATTTGTTAATGAAATTCAAATCATTCATTGGCCATATTGCACTCAAGCTTTAGAAAAATTAATTGGTTTTGCATAATTAGAAGCATTTCATGATATGCTTCAAGTTTTTATGGTCAAAAGCGAAATGCCAAAAAATGACTTTTTTGACGTCATTTTTGCATCAGGTATTCGAACATTCTTGTTAGGCGAACGACATATTTAGGACATTGCACACACTCTTTTGGGAAAAGTGTGATTTAAGACATCCAGATGACCTATCTAGAGGGATTATAAGCATGTGATATCTTCATTCATGCTTCACAGTATTGGGCTTACAATCGTTTATGTGCGCAATGCTTAAAAGGCTGTTGCTACAGATGATATCATTAAAACTTTAATCAAACGTGTCTTTATCCTCTTAACTAGGACAGGATTTTATTCTCTAAACCTTTCTTTTAGATTTCATATTTATACTGTGCTCCTGACCTAAATATTTTGATACTTCAAAAAATTCAACTTCAAACTTTAAGGCCCTAAAGGAAAGATTTTTGAAATAAAACTCATTAATCTTTGTCAAAATGGAAAATCGAGAATACTTTTTCAAGTTTGAAAAAGATAAGCCGATTGTATGGTGCCAGAAAAAATGAGTTAATTGCTAATTATTTCCGTTTTACAGAGCTCGTCCTACTCTGGGGCATGACGACGGAACCTTTGAGGGGTTAGTGAATTTGCTTCAGTTGCAATTTGGGTGGCCGCACTGAAAAATAAGTATTTGTTTAATCTTGTTTGGTGCGCCCAAAGTCAAAGTCGAGAATTTCCATTGCATATGATAAGTTAAGACTTGCCAGGTGTGTAAAATCTGAATATTTAGATATTTTACTTCTCTTTCGCCCATACGATCTGCAAAACTGAACAGGATAGAATCTAATGGCGTTCTGCAGAGACAAGGTGCCTTGACCTGTTTAATTTCACCGTGTTCTTTGATCACTAAAGGTCCTAATTACTGATACACTACATTATTTTCTTTATCTTATAATCTTCGTTTCTATGCTGTAATCCTAATAAGTAGATTAGGAGGAGAGCTGAAAAGTAAAATATAGAGAAATGATGGTTTCAGTTAACGAAAAAGCCACCATTGTGTAGACAGAAGGAGTTCGTTTTCTCTCTTGGGCTCCAGTGGTAATTTTTCTTTAGGCACGCGCCACTGATTGGTCAACTATGCCGGTCTTGTGCTTGCGTTTTTCTGATTGGTCTATTTCGATCCACAACTGGGTATATATTTTTCATCGTTTTCTTGCGGAATTTTATTCTGAAGTTTTATACTCAGATGAGTGTCAGACGAAAAAGCTTTTAGCCAATATGTTATAGAATGTTTGCTTTAAAGACATTTTCAAGAATAAGAGACAGAGAAATGTCTACATGAACAAAATGGCTGTACCTATTTTCTGACAACTCTGGGTGACTAAAGCTCTAACTGATCTAAGTTCTGTTTAGAAAAATTCCACTGCCAGGGTCGTTACAATCTTTTACCTTAACCTTCATAAAAGACGAAGTCGTTTCCAGTACATGTAACCAGCAAATTCAAATAGAAAGACAACACCCAATGATTGGAGATTAGAGTATTCCAATCAATTATTTATGCAGTATATACTAAAGCGCAGTTTAAGGTTTCTGCTTTGCAGATGTTTCTCACCCAAGAAACGTTTCAAAGATCTATATAGAGGAAAGGTGAGGAGGCATTTTATCTTTGTATTTTGTTGTTCATCATTGTGCTTATGTTTTATTGAGTTTTATATTCTTGGTCAATGATTTCCGTGAATTTTGTCTTGTATCAGTCACTTCAGTACTACGATGGCTTACCTAGAATGTATGGCCGGCGAATACATTCAAAGTGTCAAAACCGAAAGTTCTTTTCCGCAAGATACTGCGGTTTGAAAATTTTAATCAGCCTTCTTCACCGGAAAGCTGTCATTGTTTTCAGTTATTGTTCAACATTGCGATTTTGAAAAATTGAAAATATTCCATTTGATAACTTGATTCCGTTTTGTTTATACTTGCTGAAAAGCGCTGTCAATCTTCGTCAAAATTATTAAAATAAAAATTCATAATTTAGAATAAACAAGATCAGCAAAGCTTTCTACCGGGTATAATGCACTAGCAAAGACTTTATGCATTGGATTGGTGATTGTATGGAGTTCATACATGTAGCTCAAAAGGTAATAAAGACAATAAAGTCAAGCCTGCTTTCATGTTCGTATATAAAGTTGCTGTAGAGAATTCAAAGAAGTAAAAGTGAGTAATAATAAAACCTTGGGACTTTTTTAAGAGTGGGACATTTTATGACATCAACAATGTCTTCTTGGAGCGATTTTGAAACAGCGTAGCATTGAATAGGTCTTCAGAAAAGGATTTTCTAAGAAAAATGCTATCTTCCAGCCTAAAATATTTTTACTATTAGCCAGGATAAGCTCAATATTGAAAAGTTTCCTCAACATTCTTTTCATTAGAAGAAACCTGCATGTAAGTAAAGGTTATTGTCCAGTTTACGCTGGGCTGGATCTTGTTAACAATTACGCTTCTTAGCTGCATTTTCAAGCTTTCTTTTGAGACATCATTTCAGAACTTAACGATGTGTCTTCTAATTTTCCTTATAAATTTTCTAGGAACAGTTAATCGCCTTCCATAAGCAAATGTGTGAATCGAGCCAGCTGCACTTATGTTACAGTTTGCTGGCTAAGTAAATCTAAATGCTGGTGTTGGCTACATAGCGACAACAAGAGCTTACAGTTATATATAACAGTACACAAGATTGACTTTGATTATTGTACTTATCAATACATGGCTTTTTGTTTTCACCTCCAATTGAAAACAGTCTTAAGCATCCATTTTTAGAATCGTCAAGGAAAACAACAACTTAGAGCAGATTTTTTATAGAAGATATTCATTAATAGATTATTCTGATTTCCAGTGACCGGCCAACGGACAGCAGGCATGGGATTTTTTTTTAAAATATTAGAGAATCGAGTTTTAAAAACGAGAAATACTTTAATAGGCTTTTCTTGAAACTTAAAGTGGTTTTTCGTTCAAAACATTTGCAGCTGCTTTCATTACACAGCCGTTGCTTCCTGCATCAACCATTCTTGGATATCTCTCCGTTCCGTGAGAAAGAGTTTATGCCGCAAGATTACAGTATTTAAAAAATACAAAAATTCTTAAAAGGGCTCAGTCTATTCAACCAGTGTTGCAAGATACTACAATTTCCCTGAATGTTAATAAAACTAGCAATACAGAAAGTTGCTTAACATCATGCCAAGATTTTATATCTAATGATTCTCAAGAATGCAATTAAATATACATGGTGCGTATGGTATTTTATCCTAGAAACGATAATATAGTTAGCAAATAAATTGAGCACCAGAATGAAATAAATTTGTTTTGATAGTTGAAAACACGGCGTTTCGAGCATGTACTCATTATCAAGCAGCTAGAAAAGAAACGTTCCGAGCAAAGAGAAGGCGAGATTCGACGAATAGGGAAGAATGCGAGATGCTACGTAACCGAAACCAGGATAGGGAATATGAAGAAGGAATATATGAATATACATAGTAGAAAATAGATAGGAAAGGAACCTATTGTAGGAAATTAAAATGTTTAAAAAGTTTAACTAGTCTTGTTTTGGTTACGTCGCTTCTCGTATTCTTTCCTATTTCTCGAATCTTGCCTTCTCTTTGCTTGGCTCTTTTCTTTTCTAGTCACTTGATAACAAGTACATCCTCGAAACGACATTTTTTTGTGTTTTTATCTATCGAAACTAACTGATTTCATTCTGGTACTCAATTCATTTGCTCACTATATTATTATTTACCAAAGTGGGTTGCTAAGGAAAAAATATGCAAAATTAGTTTTTAAACTCATGACATTGTGAGATTCCAAGCTATCAAATTTTCCGGAAAATTTTTTATTATATTGTCTAATGTTTTGAACTGAAGGAATTTACGTAGAGGAAACACCTACTTTAAAAGTAACATTTGCCTAAAATATCCAAATTTAGACTTTCGTGCTTTTTACCACTCAACAAAAAACATGGAAGGCAGTTGAGTGTCACTTGTAAGTTTCATTCTCCTAGGTTGATATAGCGAAACATCCCCAATGGCAGGCTTTCGTAAAGCAAAACTTTCAGTTGTGAATCGATAAAATGCTTTGATTGCTTGCACAATTATGAGCCTAAGTGTTAGATAGACAGCAAGTTACATTTACTGAGTTTGAAATGGCTTTAAAAAATCAAATATTTTAAAAGATACTTGAAGTTTTCGTATGGCACTACTCAGAGAATAAACGTCAGAATCAGGGTTGAAATATCAAGCATAAAAATATATATCTAGTTGTGGAGAAAATCGTTCTTTATTCCAATTACATCTCAACTGTTAAAAGCTATGACAAATCCTACTTCATTTTATCGAAAATCATTCTTTGAAACCCTTAATTTTTTGTTATTGTCGCAATTCTTACTTATATTAGGCCAAAGTCACATGTTGACAATGGAGGTAGTTCAGAACTTTTTTCTGTTTCGGCGAAGAAAGTACAACGAGACTAAACAAATCCGTGTAACGGTGTGGAAACTGAGTTATTCATTCCAAACGTAATAGAACTTTTTTTGATGCGGCAAACTATCTCTTGAATAAAAATACTCTCATCAGTCTTTTCACCGTTAATAGATTTATAGGTGTCTAAACTCAGCGTATTCGCTCGGTTGGTAAAGAAAAACCATTCAAAGAATTACAAAAAAAGTTAAGTATTGACGTAGAAAATTATTGCATTTTTGTTACTTGTCTATATTAAAACCTATTTTAGACTTAGCGGAAAGTTCATAAATGGCTTTCGGACGTCGAAGATTGAAAGCTTTGTAGATAACAACATTTTAAGAATACGATATTTCAAGTGTATGAATGGTTTTCTTGTTCAGAAAAATACTATTTTGGCGTGTCGCTTCTATTGTCGCTTTCGATGTCAGACAAAAGACATAATTTTCTGCTGAAGTTTATATCAATTGCTATCACATTGCCGATATCCCAACTATGCATTGTATGCCAAGATTTGTCGCTGGTTTAATGCAAAGAGGATGAACAGATGGAAAGATCATCAATTTGCTTGGCTGATGCAGGAATGCCATGTTGACACTTACTTTACTTTCGAGTTCAGCTTATTGGCATCTAGCTTTGAAACTTCAAATCAAATATTTCTTTTAAGAAAACAAACAATGTTGATTTTCCTCTGAATGGAATGAAATCTCAAATCAAACACAACAGGACATTTCAAAAGAATTATTGTTGATCTCATGCAAAAGTTCTGACGGTCTTTGCAGAAGGCGACAGATTTTACTAGATTCAGACAAGCTAAAGTGAATAACATTCATGCAAAAAGATATCCGAATACCAAAACAATCAACATTGAAATTTCAATTGATGGTGGCAAAGCTGAAATGATTACGCATTGTATGCAGTGACCGAATCTTTGTGAAAATAAATGATCTAGCTATTCAATGGATATTCAAGAAATTGATGGATGTTCATCCCATTAGTTGATTGATTTGATTAAGTATTTAGGTGAGATGCAAAGGTTAATGAATTCAAGAAAATTAGTAAGATCAACATTCAAAGTCTGCAACTAGTTCATGAAACACGATCACCGTGCAACTCGGTTCTTATGTTATTTGATATTCAAGACTAAAAGACAAGTGCTGGAAATTGCTTATGAATTCATTGGCTCATGACGTAAGTTGTTTTTCAAGACATAAATTTCAAGAATAGCTCCATTTTGAACTCAATGGTATAGCCGCAATCCAATTTATGAAGCCTGATAAGAACCTAACATAATCACCGGTAGAGCTTTCCGTTTTACGTCGATGATCTTTTTATTTGACACTTATGTCGACGATTAGTTGCAAAAAGTTTTAACATAGCAAATTTGAAATGTTACTGTTAGTTGAAATATTATAGATAAAAAGCCCTTCATGAATATCGTTTTGATTTTTATCACCAGTTTTAGAGCACTAAGCATTGTGAAAACTGATTTTGTATTCATCTTTTGTCATTCTACCTGTTCTAAAAAGGTCTTAAAACTGTAGGGCCTATCCGAGTAGAGCCATCAATGGGTTTATACAAATGTAAAAAGGACTTATCCTACATCTGCTTGATTTAAAATCAACAATTTTGTGTAGGACAAAGAAAATATGTATTTACTAGTGTTGGTTTGTTTTATTTTTTTCCCACTAGTTACATTCTTAAATTTTTTGTCAGGCCAGATTACAACATCAAATGAAGGATTGTCCGTCGTGCCTATTCTGGCAAAGGACCCCCTTGTAACTCGAGTGGAGCCTGAGTATAAGTATAATGCGGATGAATAAAGTATGATTAGAATTAAAAAATGACACTACGCTACATTGATGCGATGATGTCGCAAAATTTTGGTTACGACGAATTTACAACTAACGCAAATTGAGCCAAAGCTATATTTTTCAAAAAGTGAATTTGATATTTAATACATTACGGAGAAGTGGCTCGTTTTGGCTCATCAAAAGGAAACAATTTTGACATGCCCAAACAATTGTTTTGATTGTATGTTTTAAATCATTAACCGTTATGTGTCTCGAATCGTTGCCATAATCTCTGGAAAATACGCATTACAGTGCTCTGTTTACTTCTCTGGCCCACCCAACTATAAACACCGCACACCTCCCCCCAATCCCACTTGTTCTCTTAACACCTTTGAAATAGTTAAAAATGATAGTATATGCCATGGCGCTGCAGCTCATTTTGCCAAGACTTGTTCGATGAAAATGATAAATGTGGTGCAGCTCGCCAAGGTCCATGTTATTTTTGCTTTGTTTAGTTGACTGTGTTATAAAGAAATCAATGAGACTTTGCATAGAGTTAGGGAAACATTTTATAAACGTCGATTTCACTATAGTGAAAAACTAAATTGATTTAGGATTCCAAGGCAAGCCATCCAAATGTGTAACATGATCAGATTGCAAATTTAGTTGATTAGCTGCAAAAGGCAATAAAATCATTTTAATTATACTGAATAAGAATATTTACATTTTGGTGATGACTTGGCGAATTAACATTTACGTCAAGTAAAATTTTGTTGGCTGATTAAACAGCATGTTTAACGATTGAAAAAGCATCCAATCTTTTTGCAGTTGTATAGTTGTATTTACATATCGAGTTAAAAGCCTGCGTAATTTGGTCAATCATCAGTTGATTAATTTATAAATCTATTTTCCAGGAACGCCATACATATTTGGTCGATGCTCCATGGCTAAAAGAATATCACCGGCAGATTGCTTACAGTTCTGAAAAAGACAATGACCAATACATATAACATGACCAAAGAAGAAATGTCTCTTAATGGCAGCTATGTTGAACATACAATTGGAACACCGAAGCCGAATGAAACAATGAGTAGCGAGAGTGGATTAAGCCACGTTGAGGTTGTTCTTATCACAATGTATATTCCTTTCCTACTCGTGGCAGCATTTGGCAATTTGCTTGTCATTCTAGTTAGGGTAAGGAAGTTTAAAAGCCATGGCCTATCAGCATATAAACAACTGATATGTCATCTCTCAGTGGCAGATATAGTCTGCGCAATGGCAATACCTCTTGACATTTATTTGAAGATCAACAAGAAGGATTGGCTTCAACACAGTCATACATGTAAATTCATCCAAACATCACTGTCAGCGTCATTGACAGCATCAATATGCATCCTGACAGCCATGGCATTTGAAAGGTATCAAGGCATATCCAACCCTTTGGCACATCACTGGTCAACAAAGAAGGTAGTTGTTAACCTTTGATGTTTATTTTAAATTTTTAAACATTTAATATCTATTTTTAGCCCTTAAGAATTTTTTGATGATCGCATTAAGCACGAAGTAAGGAACTGCAATTTAGAACTTTCTTGTTCTTCGTAACAAAATCTGTCTACATAAAAATTGTTAAAGATGATCACATTTTACAATTTTGTCAAAGTAATGTTCTGTGTATTCACATATTTCAGTAGAAGCTGACCACCATCTTACTTCATATGGTATTAACAAGTGGGCTAACCATACATAGAAGTTCTGCCAAAGTATAATTGATAATTGTAGTATAACTCAAATTGATGACAAAATAATTGTACAACCCCATGAAGTTAATACTTAAAATTTGACCAAGAAGAGCTTGGGCTGACCAACAGTGGCGACATTAAAAATAAATTTTCCTCTTTGACACTTAGACTACACAATGTTGATTTAATAACGAGCCTGGAGTAGTGTCAGCTTATATTTACTTTAAAGTTGACGTATGAGATCATTTTTGTAGGTCACCGTCCTTGCCATAGTCATATGGATTTACAGCTATGCCAACTTCATCCCATATGCTAGAGCTCTGGATGTAGAAGAAGAAAGATGTTCGGATAATCATTATCCTAGTCCCCAGTTTGTCAAGTGGTACACCCTTTTTCAGTTTTTCTCTAATTGGTTGGTGCCACTTATCTTCATCATTGTATTCCATTTTGGAATGGTGATCAAAGTTATCAGTCATCGAAGAACAATCAAACGAAGCACATACCACACGCCTTCGACACAAAACCAATGCAATAAACAACCAAGCAGAGCTAACCAGAAGAAGAGGAAGATGGTAAAGATCCTTGTTGTCATTGTCACCCTCTTTGCCTTGCTCACGCTTCCCAATCACATTTGGTATTTATGGTATGAGTTCAGTGATAGATCGGAGAAACAAAACTACAACCTAGCGATCTTAGAGATCTTTGCCGCATTCGTTTATCTCCACACTGCCGTCAACCCTGTCATCTACAGCATCATGGACAGGAGTTTCAGAGACGATGTCAAGATGCTATTCAACTACAAGCCTACACAACCAGAGGCTGTTAGAATGCGAGCAATCAACGGAGCAACCCAGGAAAGCTTTTAGACTAACCAATGACTAAAATGGAAACACGTAGACCACCATGTCAATGGCATTAGACTGTAGATATTTAAGCACGCTTTAGTAAATATAACTGGGAAACATAGCAGTTTTTAAGTGGTTTAATCACATGGTTACGGCTTTGGAACTAAACGGTACTTGTAGAAAAACTAAAATGTTATAGCAAAGGCACGTACGGTGTGCTGTTGTTTCATTTCCTTGCAATGTTGATCTGTAAATTACTGTGCTAAAATTTCAGAACAAAAGAACAAGCCTTTAGATGAAAATATCAAATTTGTCTTGACGCTGCATGAAAGAACTTTAAAAAACTTGTGGGATGGGTGACGGTATTTAAAAAAAAATTGTATGCATTGATGATAGAGTACTTAATTACTTACTATATAGCAGCAATTATTCCAGTTAACAGTATAAGCTTCAACCTACAGAATCTGAAGATATTATACTTACAACTAGCATTTAAAGGCCACTGCTCACATATATTTCATAGCTTTCCATTTGCTTAAACAACAATAAAATCGCAAGAAGGATTTTGAAGTTCTAGGTAGTCTACCCCAGCCTATGTGTCTTTGATTTGTATTTCTGGGCTGGAGTCTCAAATTGGACAAGCCAACCACCCTTCCTCCCCTCTCAGCTCCCTATAGTCTCGAACACTGATGTCACAGTGTTTTTTAGATGGTACTGTTATCTTAATGGTGTATACATAAAGGTGTCGGTACAATTCCTTGTATATAGCATTCATTATATATATAGCATATAGCTTTTTGTAAATAGCATTGTGAAGCTTGTTAGCATCAGCAGATTAAAATAAAAGTAGCTAGATGGAGTAAGACTATTTCTTTGTAGATCTTCTTTGAGCCTAGAATTGGCTATATTTTGGGCCAAGTTTCTCAGGCAAAAAGATCATTTCATCATTTGAGAGTATGCGAAAGTATTTCAGCACCAGAGCTAACGACCCTCAACAAATTGTTCCAAAACCCTCTTAAACGTATGCTAATATTGAAATGTTTTAATCACAGCTGAATCCATTAATAAGGATCTTTACGTACATAAGGAATGTATGTAGCAGGAGGATTTGATCACTTTTTGTGCAAGGCTCGTTGCACTTGCCGTTCCTAGCCGTTCCACACAATCAGAAAGTAAAAGCAGTCGATGATGTCAATATTATGTAATACACAATAACACAATAAACCATATACTTAATATTATATACTATAAACTATGTACTATATACTCTATTCTATATACTATATATTCTTTACTATATACTATATACTATATACTTTATCTTATATACTATATACTATATACTAGATACTATATACTATATACTTTATACTATATAATATATACTATATACTATATGTTATAAACTATATACTATATCTTATATTCTATATACTATATACTATAAACTATATACTATATACTATATACTATATACTATATACTATATACTATATACTATATACTATATACTATATACTATATATACTATATACTAATATACTATAACTATTATACTATATACTATATACTATTACTATATACTATATACTATATACTATATACTATTATACTATATACTATATACTATATACTACTATACTACTATATACTATATACTATATACTATACTATATACTATACTATACTATATACTATATACTATATACTATATACTATATACTATATAACTATATACTATATACTATATACTATATACTATATACTATATACTATATACTATATACTTTATACTATATACTATATACTATATACTTTATACTATATACTATATACTATATTTTAAATACTATAAACTATATGCTATATGCTATGTACCATATGCTATGTATTACATACAACAAGGATGAAAAATGTTTTAAGCCAATCAAATTGTTTGTTTACATTTTCAAACAGTCAATGGTAATGCGTAAAAGACAATGGAAACCTGAAGAGAAAATAGCATCTGATCAGACGCAACAGTAACGCTCGAATCTTCTATATAAAGGTGTGGGGAAAAACCGCTGCCACAAAAAGTTAACGCTGAATGGAAACATTTTCATTTTCAAAGAGGTTGATGCAATTGCGCCTAGTCAATGAGTAGATCTAAAACTTTTTCGCCCCCGTTTTTGAAATTTGGTCATAAACAAAAGAAAAGCGATGAAAGGCTCAGCCCCGTTTTGCCCTGATTGAATCTGCACACCGTGGTATGTTGTACCTCACAAAAACATTATCATTGCATTTCATTGCAAAACAAGTCTTACATGGTTTATGCTAAAAACTATGTACTGTATATCATACACTATTTATGCTATATACTTTGTACTATATGCCACAAAATATATCATATGTTCACAATTGCTCAAAAATCCGGATTTACCAGATTAAATTATAGTGACGAGAATCATAAAATCATATTGCACAAGCAAGATCCTATTTGCATTTAGGCAATTTGGAATCCATCTACAGCAGAACAAAGGATCCTAACTTGTGTAGACTGAAAGAATTCGGATTCTTCAACTGGGTAAGAGGTTAGCTGATGGAACCAGCCAAACGCACCATTCCTCCGCAATATTTACTTTCGATACGTATCTGCTTTTTTTAGTATCTGAAGTTTATGTTCTTGGGCTTGTTGGACAAAAAGCTCCTAATTATGTTATGATTTCTCTTTTCGTGCTTTTGATATCTTAACGAAGTTATGATATCTGAATTTGCGCTCAATTTTTGTGGATAAAAATGTGGTTGAATTATTTTAGCGTTATAATAAATTTTATAAAAAACGTTTGAGCGATTTCCATGCAAATTTTTTTGAGATTACAGCCACGCAGTAATCTGGCAGAAGGTTCGAATTTTTCAGTCGAATTTCAGGACAATTGTTAGAATTCCCAGTTCGTTTCTTTCTTTTAAAATTGATGGAAGCTGGGCAGGTGAAACGCTTTCATAAACATCACAGGTTAAAAATGGAAAGCAAAAATTTTAGTATTACCGAATATGTCCCTGCAAAGAAGGCACCGAAAAAAGAAGAGAGCTGTGAGTATTTCTGTCAAAATTTTCTTTTCGATTTATTACTTTCTAAACAAACACAAGAAGTATAAAAGTATACAAGTATGCTTTTCTTACACAGCGCGTGTGTTTATTTTCCACAATATTTGGTAAAATACTATGAATTTTGATAAAAATATGATACAAAAATCAACTTGATACTCAACCACTCGGTTAAGTAAGAGTGCTTTCATCTTTAGGTGAGATTGACAGCATGCTGTGGATATGGGGAGAGGATTCAGACAGAATGACTGAAATAGAAGCAATCAACAAGCAGCTGCTTGCCGAATACCCTAACGAACACAAGGAGCTCAAAAATGAAGAACTGGTGGACATAAAAGCCCAATTGCAAGAAGCAGTTGAACAAGAAAAGCAAGTACTTATTAACAGGTTAAATGATTCGTTTGAGAGACAATTTGAAGATAATAAGAGAAAAATTGAATTGGATCTAGAACAAATTATGGAGGATGAAATAAAAAAGTCCATCAACAGGGAAATGAAATATGCTGAAAGGCGAAAGGATTTTGAGTGCAAAAAAGCATATGCAAAGATCAAATGTGAAATAATCAAAGCAAAATTAGAGGGAAGCAAGGTATGCAACGTTGATTCTAAAAATTCTTTCTTTGATGTTTCTAAGGTCTTGGAAAATTGAACTTAACATTTCACTGAACAATAGCCAACAAGAAAGTACAGTGAAAAATCCCATTCATCTGCCCAACTTGCTCAACCACTGAGCATTTCTTAGAAAATATTTGCTATGAGTCATTAGGCCAATCTACGAGCCAATCAACAACAAACGTAAAGCAGAAATAAGTCCGAGACTCTGCACAGATTGGTAACGAAAATGGCTTGTAAAGGATCTAGAACTTCTCAGGTAATTCATCCGAATGCTCAGCGAAATGTTCAGTAGAGATTTAAATCTTAGGACCACTTGACACTGAACACAATCCAAATGGTCCAGTGTCCAGGGCCGTTATCCCCGTAAAATTCTGCATCTTTTACCAAATTGCATCAATTTTGTGTTCGGCATGAAAATTAATGAGAAAAACCTAACGTTTGCAACCTGAAATTTATGCAAAAATAGATATGTTCAATGATGATGGTAAAAATTGACTGACAATGTTACATTTTTGTTCAATTAGGCGTGTTTCTCTCTTACGAAACCGCAAATCACATCTGCTTAGCACAGCTGTTGCATCTTGTGAAGAAAGTAAACTACAATTCTTTTCATCTACATAAGGATAAAATTGCAATAAATTGTTACAATTTTATTTATCGTGGAACCACAGCTGCAATGTGTATGCGTTTTTGATGAATTATAAATGCGCAAAGAAGAACGTCGGGTAAAACAGAAAGATATTTGCACAATTGAACAAACAATATTATGAATCTGATACCAATGACTTCAAAGCTATTTGAATCAAGAATACAACACATCTATACTTAAAGTAGATTAAATGTTTTGAAAATCCTTGATAATTTCTGGTACCAGCTTGCAAATCGAAGTTGAAGCATGTCTTATTGTGATTGCATGGAAGCTTAAAGCGTAATGTATTGATAGGTTTAAGTGCGATGCCGACGGGTAGAGTAGAGGACGGGCTGTTTAAGGTTGGCATTGTGAAGCATTTTACTAATCAATGCAAACGATTGTTGAAACAAATACAATAATTGAAATAAAACAATACTCTAAATTGCAATTAAAATTCTGCATTATCTTCAGTTGCATGCTCACTATCACTTTGAGAACTTTCTTTGCGTTGTTTAAATTTTGATATTCTCGCCAGGGATTTTGTTATGGGAAGCTTACGTTTTCTAATCCAACGGCTGTACTTTTAGGTTTTCGTGCATTGATGTTGTCAGTAACTCTCAAGTTGTAATATACCACTATCTTACATAAAGTAAGGATCTAAATGCATCCTTGTTTGTTAAATTTTAGTGCCTAGCAACTATAGATTTCTTTCATAATTTCAATAGTCATGGTTCTGTCTTGACAGTAAACACGCTAAAATTAATACCCTTCCTGTGACGCTCTTAACTTTTTCTTGGGGATATATGCTGAGGCTCTCGCAAAAGCATATATCTTCTGGCTTTCTTTTTAACAAACCATATTTGCTTGTTGCCTGAAGTTCAAGGTAACGCGGACTGCTAGACTTTTTATGGACGGCTAGATAAGTTAAAGATTGCCAGGTGGCTAGACTGGTTAAAGGCGGCGCGGACGGCTAAATTGGCTTAAGGCGGCGCGGACGGCTATATGGGTCAAAGATGGCGCGGGCGGCTTATGGGTTAAAATCGGTGCATACGGCTACAAGGGTTTAAAAGCCAGTTATTACACTTCCCTTGCAAAAGAATTGCACCACTATGTTCAAAATGGCGGAACTTCTTGTCAACTTTTCAACCATACCAAACAAATTTGAATGCATAAGTTCGGTGAAATAGGCGTACTTTGTAGCAAATTTTGGCGGGAAAATCTTAAAAACCTTGCTAATGCCATAGAAGACCAAATCTTAAAAATTACGCAGAAAAGATCTTGTTTGTAGAAGTATAGAACATGCCTAATGCCTAAAGGAGAAAAAATGTCAAATGAGAGGCGAGTCGCTATACGATATTTATGAAAAAGAGGACTTTAATTTTCGAAAAAATTGTCGAGCAACTTAGATATAGCCACGGAACAGCTTTGAGAATTTAAAAATGTTTTCTCGAGAGTGTTTTAAGTAGCAAAGATGCCAAGCAGTGGACGTGTAAAAAAATTGATGTTGGAGGGGAAAGAATTTGTCTGTTTCACTTCACAGCCTTTACACTTAGGGACATTAAAGGACACGAAACTTATGGCTGAGCAAGGTTTTATAGCTAAAAATCCTTCCAGACAAAAAAAAATGATTGTCTTACACAAATACAAAAAAGGGAACAATTTTTACAACAATTTATTTCCAAACAAGAAGAATTCAAGTTTTTCTATAACGTCCATCAAATTCAAATTTTCACATCGTTGAAAATATTTGGCTTATTATGAAAAACATTACGATCCATGATTTAAATGGTTCTTGAAGAACCAAAGAATCATTAATTAGAATAATTCTTCAAGTTGGACACGAATTTCCACAATAATACATTTTGTTGAAATTCAGTATGCCTGAATCTGTTGGAATGCTTCTGAGATTTATTTTCACCTTATATCTCCGCAGTTATCAAAAAACCGGCGCCTAGAATTATCTTTATCAAGATAAGCTTTTTTCTAATTTATCGAGCAGTTGTCAATCTGGAAACAAGCTGTACTCAAGTTTAAGACGTGTCATTTCGTCTGGTAATTAACTATGGAGTTTTCTGATATTACTCACCAATTGAATTCTCAGGAGTCACAGATGTTTTAAATATTATGATTTTTAGCAGCATTGTTTACTTCGGTATCTACAATGCATGAAGTGATGTATTGACGTAAATTCTCATGAACGCCAAAAATAAAAAACAAAAACAGCGTTTCATTAGCTCTTTTCAGAAGAATACCGTATGTTGTGTTTTTTAAGACATCTCCGCATTGAACATCTAACTGTTTGAGTTATACCTCGTCCTAGTGATATATACAATGTTCAGTAAATCATCTTTTAGTCCCATTTTGTTCTCTTTTGCACCCTCTTTATTAAATTTGGTATCTTCTCTGCTCATCTTTTGTGTCCAGTTGGCTACATGGCTTGCTCATTTGCAACTCACACTTTTCTGTGTGTTCTACAACGTCAAACTATTTGATTTTTGATCTTAAACTTTAATTTTTCTACTTGTTCAGGCATTTGATGTTAAACATGGCTTTTTCCATGCTTCTCTGTGCCACATCCAATCCGTACCAGTGTCCATGTTTTCACACCACATGTTTTTGCTAGTAGTATGACTCCATTCGTTACTCTCTTTTCTACAAATTCAAAGTATTGATTTTTTCTCATTAATCAACATATTACCCAAATCTTTGCCCTCCTGTATCTATTCTTCTGTCAATTTTCGTATTTGTTTAATTTTCAGGTATTAGTAAATGACCTAGGTAACCATAATCATTTACTTCTATGATCTTTCTTTCTATTTTGACCAATGAACAATATCCTTCCTACGGTACTGGCTACAATCACAAACAAACAGATCCTCGAACTTTACATGCCCAATTTACATAAGCAATGTCCAAAATGCAATTGCAATATATACATGTGACTTTAATCACTTTCATACTCATTCGAATCTTGGTTGAGACAAGCATTGAAAGCCTAAACAATTCATTTGTTCTATTTGTTGTATTTGTTTCTACCTAGCATCCGAAGGTAGTTTTTAGGACACTGAGATGCTTGTGCTTATCGAGCAATGCCCTGGTCCTTCCTCTCGAAATAACAACACCTCGTGATTCCTATGCCTGGAAATGCAAGGAGCTGGCGACTCTCCTCACTCTAGGTGAAAGTTTTGCCATGCCTTGGGTCTCGAACCACGGACCCTTGGGTCTGTAGTCAGCGCCTCTAACAATTCATTTGACATACCGTCTAATCAAAAAATTGGCTATTCGTACTGATATCTAGTATGATACTGATATTTAAGAAGCTTAAGGCTTGGGTAGGTAGTAAAACGCTGCAGCTCATACATTTTAGCGAGCGTAACGGCGTTATGCCGCTTTACCCCTCCACTACACCACTGAATGCATGTACATACGGTTGCATACGGTATGTTCTAGTTATTTTCAAAAAGCAGCCTTCAAACACGTTGTGTAATTCGATTAACCCATTAACTGTAACTTGAATTACTCTCTAATATGAAGTTACTCTCTAAACCAGCATAAGAGTACATCAGTAAAAAATGTGAAATCTAAGGCTAGTCTCATCTTTGAGCAGCGTGCTCCTTACTTAAACCAGCTACCCAAATGTGATTCAAGATGCAGCCGGTGGGCTGACAAAAGACACAAAATTTAACTCGACAGCATGCAATATATTGGTAAAACAAACGTAATAAGCTGCAGCCTCTTTCTTGACTATTAACCTCGATTGGCGTCCAAATTGAAAATAACATAGCATGTGTCGAAATATATGAAAATATGGTTTTGAGCAAGTTCGCAGTTCAATTCATATTCCATTTGGAAAGCATTAATGAATGTGACCACTTAGATGAAACATTTAATTAATATCTTGCAGTGTTAACGTTTTTACTGTTTAAATAAGACTGCTACAATGCTGGCTTAAAGAGATACACATGTACCTTTTCACATATCGAATTACTTTTCATATTGGATTGAGGTTGCATTTACACTTTTGCAGAATGAAGTTACTCAGCAGTAAAATTTGAGCGGAACCATATCGCATTGAGTCCTCGTCGTGTAAACAGAATGCCCATCTGTCATGAAACGAATCCGGTCTTGAGTGAAACCAGTATCGTGTAAACAGGGCTTAAACGGTATGAAAAGCAGTCCGGTATCCTGTAACCTTTGGTGAATTTAAACGGATGAGTAGTTTGTAGCTACTGGATTGCCTTGGAACAAAAAACTGGCCTTAAACAAAATCGAGTTAATGAGTTGATTTGAAAGTTAACAGATGGCTCTGTCCAGCAAGTTCATGTGCCTCTTACATGGAATAACTTATCAATGCTTTGCAAAACGAGATAACAATGAGTGGTTTGCTTCGAACATTAAGTTTAGATCCAGTTAATCGAAATTCCCCATAGCAATTTTCCGGCCGTGTGAAACTAACAAAGATTTGCATCAATATCAAAAGCAGTTCAAAGATCGTAACCTTTAAAAACATCATATAGCAAAAAAGAACCACAACCCTTGGGGTTTTATCATTAGTAAAATATGAGAAATAAACTGTGAACCGCTATATAGGCCTAAAATTAAATATGATGATGAAAGGTCTTCTTAAAAATAAGCCACGTGCAGGGAGGTTATTTCATTGTTCTATTCCATTGTTCTATTTCATTGTTCTATTTCTTGGGTTGCAGCTGGAAACCAATCACACCAGGTGATCAGAATTTCAACGCGGCTATGAATTCTCACGTTTTTTGTTGTAAAAAATGTTATTTATCCCAAAATCTAGGTCAGTTTTTAGTGGCTTTACATTTTTCCATCTGCAGTTGTCATCAAAGATCAATCTCCAAATAGTTTGTTGTTGAGTCGAGTTTAGTGTCAGGACTATGTGTCATAAGCTTAAAAGTGCCATTAACTCAAACATTCCTTTTTTCTTCGACAGAAGCCTGCCATCATTCCCGAAATACGGCAAAAGCATTCAATTTCTAATAGCGAACGATTTGAATCTTGGATCCTCTCTTTAAAAGAGCAGGGAAACTAAGTAGGAAAACTGAGGAATAGTATAGATACCATTCTCTCAATTTTCTACCTAAGATGTAAGAGACCATTGAAATCAGAAAGAGACCATTGAAATCAGAAAGAGACCATTGAAATCAGAAAGAGACCATTGAAGTCAGATAGAGACCAGACCACTTTCCTACCTGAGATCATAAACCATTCCCGGGTAACGTCCGCGATAAAGTCTGGATAGCAAACTGACCTTTGGACTCTATTACCGTCAACCGTAGCAATGGTGATTTCCGATACATCAAAGACGTAATTTCACAATCACGCTATTCTAACGTCATGTCATTCACTAATCGATACTTAATTTCACTGTCAATTACCCTTTGCTTTTGGCAACAATTTTTAAGAAACTATCTAGGCTTTTGGGGAAAAGTCGAATTATACTTATTCCTCACTGTAACTATGTTGAGTACGGTTGATAACCTAAGGTTATCAAGATCGGCTTGGTGAAAGTTCTATGCTTAGGCTTGCTCCGGACATTAAACCTTTCTCTTCTTGAGAAGGATCCTAGTTGTTGCTCAGTGTCGCCACAGAAACTCTCTCTACTGACATTAACGGTCATAAGAAGATTTTCTGTTTTTTTAAGGATATTACATTCAGCTGGGGATGATGCCAAAATACCTCTCGAGAGGGTAACTAAGCGTAGTTTTGGACAGGGACGTGCCATTCTTGACCAAAATTGGGGCCCATAATTCCACACATGTCTGAAAAAATGTGACTCATAATAACGCCAACATGATGAAGTCTATACCCAAATTTCCGCAAAGCAAATAACATTTCTTAAAACACAACGAAATCATCCATCAAATTATGTATGTCCTTGGCCCAAAATTCAATTTTTCGCTTATTTCATACTTTCATTTCTAACTAAACATTCATTTTGTTCATGCCAAATTTCCCTCCTTAAAATTTTGCAATATTTCCCTAAATGACACTGATAAATCTCGTGTTTCTACAAATTACACCCATAACTCTGCACATATTTTAAAAATTGACATCGATAATTCCCCACTTCTCAGAGAAAAGGTACCCCTAAATAATGGAACGTCCTCTACCTCCAACCTATTAAGGTTCCCTCTCCCCTCTGAAAACTTCCTTCAAATCCATACGCACTTGAGAATATTGCATATTTTTCAACGTAAAAGTAACTGTTGACATACCAACTAGAGCATTTGACTGGGAAAGATACTCCGAATAAATGGGCAATTTTTGAAGAAAAGTTGAGACAGAGCTAAATTTACATACAGCCAGACTTCATTAAATTGTCATCATGTTGTTTCCAATTTTTTACTTTAGATCACTACTGAAGCTATATTAATTGTGGTTTTTCATTTCCATCGCAGATCTGCTTGCAATGTGGCAATCTTGAAGCTAGTTTTGCATGTGAATGCTTGAATGCCTTCTATTGTCGCAAAGCCTGCTACGAAAAACACAAATGGATTCACAAAACATACTGTGGCAAATTCAAGCAGAAATAACTAGAGTTTTTCAAAAAACTTTCCTGAAACTAATATATGATTAGCAAACTTGACTCATTTTATTGACTTCTCTTTCTTTAACGTTTTGTAGAACCTCATGTAATGCTGGGCTGTGTCTACGCAACAGTTTTCTAATTAAGAACACAATGACAGAAACTTTTTTACTCTGACTGTTTAAATGTTAGAAGTTACATCATAAATAATGCGCGATAAATGGGCATCCACTTTGATAGGGCATCCATTATGCATGATGTAGTTTTCCTCGAATGGTGGTGGCCAAGTAAGGGAAAAACTACTGTTTGTTTCAGCGATGTTTGCTCAATATTGCAGTTGGCTTAGCAATCTTGAATTTTTATTAAGTTTCAGTCTAAACAAACTCCTTTTAGGAAGAACCATATATCTTGAGCGATGCTCCATGTTCTTGTTTCTTGAATATTTTGAGGCTCAGGTTTTCTTAATTGATTTTTCTACAACAACACATTATAAAATGTTTCTCAAACCCTGAAAACCAGTTTTGCATGAAAGTTTTTGTAGCACGGTTTATTGACTGATAAAATTTTCTATTCTATTCTTATCTATTCTAATTATTCATCGGAGACTGGGCACATTCTTATGTTGCAAATCGAGCCTCGATATTCTTCGAAAGTGTGTTCCTACAAAAAGAATGTATCCAAGCTAAAATTGGAGGGGTACGAATGAAGTTTCATTTTTTACCTACCCTCTACCTTCAACCAGCCTATCCTATGCTAATGTCTAAGGCACACCCCATGTAAAGTATCGCTTTGGGAGAGAAGAAGGGAGTATGGGGGAATCCCTTTGCAAGGACTATCAATTAAATGTATCTATATATGTTATACAATTTGACTCCCAATCAATTGTGTGTAATTGTATATGTTTTCATAGATCCAGAAACTTAGAAAAAATATTTGTTTATATTTAAGTAATTATTCCTTTTACACTATTATTCTTTATTATTCCTTCGTAAACGCTAAATAATGAAAAAACGGGATCCAGGTTATGAGCCTTAGAAGGTAAAATTTCGTCAAAAAGATCATGGAAAGCTTTTCAAAATTTCATGACAGAGTTACGTCGGCAATTGAAACATAGCAAAGATAAGAGCGACCAATATTCACAAAGACAGAGCAATAATTTTTTCTAAATAATCAATCCTAAAGGTATCTACTTTGTGGGCGCTTACGGGTGTTTTTTGCTACAGATCAGCATTTCCAAAGATTAAAGTAAAGGCAGTTCAATTTCTCAGTTTATGTGTAGGCAAATGAAAAGAATTTTTTTAGTACTATATTACCCATAATACTGAAAGACAATTAGAAATGCTTTATTTGCGATACAAGATAGTTCTGTAAAACACCAAATTCCTTTTTGGTCGCTATTCCTTATGTTGAATTCCATATTAAAGATTTCTGTTATTGATCTTTAACTAGTATTTGTCACTGCCTAAGTCTGCATTGTCACTGATTGTACGATCGCCTTTGAATAGAATAATGATAAGCGTTGATTGATACTAATAGTATTATCAGTACTAATACTTCATCTGTGACTAGTACTATATACTAATACTAATACTAGTGACTAGTATTATCAGTACTAATACTTCACTCGAGGTATGCAGTGGTGAATCTAGCCTTAAAAATCCAAGGGGATAACCGGGGGCCACGTTTCTCCATTAGAGGGGCCTTTCTCTAAGCGAAGAGGTTTTTCGAATAAAATGCAGAGAAGCTTGGTTTGGGCGTACCATGCACATCCCACCCAAATCAAAGTGTTATCTTGTGATATCTTGTGTATCAAGAATGGTTGTCAAGAATGAAATTTTTCTAATAACTTCAGAAAAGAATCAAAATTTTTTAATTTTCTCTTTGATTACAAACCAAAATACATGTCAGGGCTCCTAGCTTGTTAAATAAATGCAATAAAGATGTATTGAGCAAAATGAAAGAAAGCTATTGTAAAAAATATGGCGGAGCGCTGGAAGTGTGTTTAGGCTATTGTTCTAGCTATTGTTCTCGTTAACCAATCCACAACGAGACAGATTTCCTTTAAGAATTTATTTCAAGCGCATTGCATCTGTTGTGTGAAGAGTTGGAAAGTAAATAATTCAAATCATAGTAATTCCATTATCTTCCAGGCATACTAACTAGTCGGTGACAAAAACTTCATCATGATAATTGCGGAGAGAATTACGAGTTCCGTCACAGCGAGAAAGAAGGAATCTTTACACTATCAAAAGACTGTTCAGCACTGCCAAAAGCGACATCAGAAATATCAGTGTTAACAAAAAGAAATCAGTGTATTTATCTACGAAAATGTTCGAGCAGAGAAAATCTCTGAAATAAATTGGTTCTTAAAATGTCCATAGAAATAAGAGACTTACGTGTCCTTTGCTGTCAGACCCGCCATCTTTCGCAAAATGCAAATTAGCTCTAACGAGGGATGTCGTTTTTGCTTACAAAATTCTTTGAGAAATGTCTTTGAGTACTACCCTTGTGCTATTTCTCTGCCATGAAAACCATTGTACCCCTCCCCAAGCAGCATGCTTTGCCCTTGTTTTCAATTCCAAACTCCCAAATTCCCAAATTGCTTCAACATGGAAAGCAAAGCCTTTTCAATTTTGTTTAGGACACTGAGATTAAATAAAAGAGGTGGGTTTTCAGTGGCCTGTTTTGTTCTTTACAAGCCAATGGTTGATTTGCTAGCCTTTTAAGGCACTTGCTCATAAAAATGATACATATTACACAATTTGATTCAAATTTTCTTATCATTATGTGTCTATATTTCGTTCACCAGAGACTTCATGAAGCTAACATGCTTACATGCAACTGTGTATCAACAAAGACTTTAGATAACAGAGACAAAGATGAAATAGAAAAAACTTAATTCCCAAACATACATAGTGATGTACAAATGCCATTTGTTTACAAATTTATAATTTTCTTCTTTGACTACAAACTTGTTCGTGCTCATCGCTATCAACAACTTGACATCTCTTGCTACAATAAAATACATTTCGACATTGACTGCAACAAGAAAGCTGACCAACTTTTCCACAAATGCATTTCTGTTGATAAAGACATGAAAACACTGGTTACTGTTTCCTGTGACATAGATTCCTTACAGAGTTCGCATCAAAGGTTTTCTTGGTACTTCAAAGGATTAAAACACAGATTAAGTATTTTAAAATTCAAAATACTTTTCACACAAATTTTCTTTTAAGCTCATTTAAAGACAAAGACAAAAATGTAAGATAAGGTGTCGGAATTAAGCAGACTGTGAATTGACTATAAAGAGGTAACTATCATGGAGGTTACATAACTGATCATGACCTTTTTCTCAACCAGGAATCTTCCCCTTTCTCGGTTATGGTAGAGAGGAACAACTTTAAAATTGGCTTTAATTCAAATATTGTTAAAATTCTAATGGGACTAGATACTCAACAAAATAAAATTCAGTTTGAGCTATTTGCTGTAAAAATGAAGAGCGTGAAATTACAAAAAGGAACTTATGTTCATGTCTTTATAACTGTCATTGCAGCTATAGAAAGGTTTGTTTCACTAAAACGCTTCTTCAAGAATCAACATACCTGAATTCTCAACCACAATTCTTGTCTAAAACTTTCACTCATTAAACTAATCTCGAAAGAAAATTTGAGATCAATTTCTGTCTTTTTCTCCTTTACTATCGCACCGATTTTTTTTTCAATTTCCTCCAACTTTTTCTCTCTGAAAACTTGTAGCCGCTCTTTATTCGCGTTTCCTTTTGACTTCCTTTCTTTCTCGATCAAGTCGCATAAACGTCTTCTATATATCTTGGCTTCTTCAATCTGATAGAATTCTCTCACAACAGGTCGAAAAGACTCAATAGTGTTTCCTTCGTTGCTGCTTGAAGGCAAGCATTCGCTGAGGCTCAATAATGCATCCGCCACTAGTTCCATGTCTTGTGAACAATCTTCCTGTGGCTTGTCTGATAAAACGGAAAATGCAGTCAGAGTTCATTGCAAAGATACATGTTTTAATAAAGTTCTCCAGTTATAAATATATATTTTTCAGAATGTTTAAATTTGGACCTGAAGGAGAATTAGGGCAGATATATGCCACACGATTACAAGGTTATACCCTTACAAACACCGTGATTTGTTGAAAACTTTATAAAGCAAGCCTGGACTTTTCATTGGTCATATTTTCATGAACAATTTATAATATATGTATCTGTATATGTATATTATATAATATATGTAGCTGATCTTGCACTTGCAGAGATAGTTCACGTTGTTCTTTCAAGTAATAGGATTGAAAACAATGAACTCTGAAAAAATTATCTTTAACCTTACACTTGAAGGATTTTAAAGATACAGTGTGAAAAGATGGTGTCGTTAGATTTAAGGACGCCATAAACACCATGTGAACCCAAAAATAATGCATGTTGCCTGAAATAAACTAAGTAATTGCTGCTTGAGTTTGCTGTGTGAACATTGGAATATTACTTGAGACTGAATTCGGTAATTGTCTCCCCCCGGGGGGAGGGGGGGTACTCCCATTAAGGCCTGACAGGGGTTCCAGTCCGTTTGAGGGTCCTACCAAATGGCTACCAAATGGCCCGTTTTCGATAATGACTGAACTGCTCAGTTTAGCTTGCGATTTGTTACAGATAATGAACAAAATTTATCTTTCCCGAAACAACAACTATCAATTATGAAGAAATTTGTCAAAAAAGGGCCAGGAGAGCACAAAGAAATGGATGCTACTAAGGAAATAATTTCAGTTTTTATGCTACCGTTTGAGGGTTTTTTTCAAAAAGTAATACCATTTGAGGGTAATTTTCTAAAATTTTAGCGTTGGCCCTATTTGACACTGAACGGACCCCCTTTTCAGGCCATAATGGGAGTACCCCCCCCCTGGGAAATGTTCATACCTGTTTCGAAAGCCTTCTCTTCACCTAGACTGTCTTCGCATCTACAATTCCCAATTAATTTACTGCATTCTTCAACAGCTCTAGTTGTCCCATTTCTGCCATCAACGATCCCATCTGAGCTGCTAATTTCAAGTGGTCTTTTACCGTTTTCTGACAAAATTGAGACGTTTTGATTGCATTGTACATGACTATGACCGGTTAAAGACTCGACCTGAGTGTCAAAAGAAGAATTCAAACTAGACCTATCGGCATAATGAATTTTTCGATTCTTGCCATGCGTTTCATCATTATTATTCTTCGCCTTTTCCCCAATAAAACAGCTGCTACATGTAATTGATTCCGTACATTCTCTGTCTGTCACTTCAAATTCATTTCTATTAACTCCATTAAAGTCTATACCACGCCCATCCACAGTTAAAGAATCCACGCGTGTCTTTCCTTCTGCTACATAATCAAATCTGAATTTACGGATGAATGCATTTGCTGCTAAAATCCCAGTTCCATTCGAGCTACTAGGGCGATTGTTCTCTTCACACAGACAAGGCTTCCTTTCACGACAGCTGGCAGACACCGCTTCTCTCGCACCAGTCATTTCGCTAAACACCTGAGACGTAGTGCTGAGGATATAATCGTGATCACTTTCAGGTTTTTCGTTGAACGTTGCGACATAAGCCCGTGCAACCTCGATCAACTTCTCGACGCCCTTGTCGGCTAATCGCTTGTCATCCTCTAAAGAAATTCTGTTCAAGATATCTTGTAACTGCTGAAAACAATTCTCTCTCGCACTGATTCTTATTTCAGCTTTCTGCTGCTGTAACTTCGTCAGCAACATATGGAGACGTTCTTGAGGAATGTCGCAGAGATTCTTATACGAAAAATCACCTTCCGACGTTCCCAAATATTCTAACACTCCATTCGCTGTCATACCTGGCTTTTGCGTCGAATTTTCTACTTCTGATTCCATAGTAACATCCCCCCTTTCATCTTCTTTTATATCTACCTCAGCAGAAATTGAACTTCGGTAGCTTCTACACGTGGTATCAGTTGAGCTAATTCCAAATGTATAATCCGAATAAGAATGTTCATAATTTTCTTTATTGGCGTCAACTTCATCAATATTTAATCTATTTGTTTTAAACTTATCTGAACATTCAACAGCTGGATCCAACTCCATTCCGGTTATGAAATTCATAGGACCAAAACAAGGTATTTTTTCTTTTTCTTCCGCTTCTCCAACATCCATTCTATAATCGGCGAATCTTTGATTGAGCTGGGCGTTATTATCTATGTTATCCATTTCTGACCGTTTTTCACTCGGAGACTGACCAAGATTATAATATTTCTGAGTCTGATCGATGACTGGAAACATTTTACCACAAGAAGTTTGAAACGAAATATCACTTCTCAAAGGAGTATACTTAATATGCGAGCCTTTTTTGACGTCGACAGTTGCCAATTGCTTTTCGGAGGAGAAGTAATACGGCTCTTTCCAAACCTGATCATTATAAACGTTATAACTTATAACCGGGCAACCTCGAAACATTTTTCCAAAACTCTGATATTTCGACGATTCATCTTTAACTAAATTGTTCGTGGAACATTGTCCATCTTTAAACCTATTCTTTCTGCCATTCCCTCCTGCGACCTTCGGTGTAAAATAAACATTCTGTTCGCTTTTGCTGTCAAGTTCCATTCCGAAAACAGTATTAATATTATCATCGCCTCTTCCTTCATTCGAAACATCAACTAATTCATTCTCCGTAACCCCAGTTGAATCATAATGCATCTTTTCAAGAGGCTTAGGCCATAGCAGGTGAGTCGCTACACAAACTCCGTCACCTTTAATGGATGTATTCCTTGGCATTTTCTTCTCTATATACGAAACCTCAGTGTCACTACAGCAATGTTCACAGTGCAATAAAGTTCTTTTCGCTGAATCTGCAGCTCTCAATGCATTATAGTAAGAAACCGGTATTGTTACTGTAGCATTTGCGCTAATAGATCCCTTGTTTTGCGCTGAATCTTCGAGGTGATATACGCTCGTGTTTGTATGACAATTGGAACAGCAAGTTCTCTCAATATTGCCGTTAAACGCTGCTACACTAGTTGTCACAGTAATACCGTTGCTAAAATCATTCGAGGGATTTTCAACATTCGATCCAGCGTTGATATTTTCTGGTGTCTCTGAGAATTCCTTGTGTTCTTTTTCCCTGCAAAAAGCGCCTAATGAACGGTCAATTCGGTCTGCTTCGTTATTTGCTTCTTTGCAGCTTTCTGTTAACATTTCTTGTTGATTCATTATTCCTAGAAAACTGCAGTTTTCGAGACTGGCAAAGGTAAGTAGTTCACAACGTGGACAACTTGAATATCGATCTGCAGCCAGATTACAACTTTCTTCTTTTTCCGTCAAGCCTTTACTTGGTGGCACCGCCAAAACATTTTTGCAAAGACCAACCATTTTCTACAGTCTTATTTGCGTATCGTCCTCTATAAGAATGAAAACTCAACTTGGAAAACATCTTGAAGCTCTTCTATTGACTGCAAATCGAAACTTTTAGCTCTATTAATGAGTGCATTCTTTTAATAGCAAAGCCTTCCACTAATTTGACGTAAGATGCAGCTACTCACGTCAAATAACATTAAAATTTTTGCGAGAAATAATTCTTTTCTTTATCTCACGCAATAAGCGTTGCGACAAGACAAGTTCATTGGTGCGTTCATCGGTGAATTGCGTTTATAAGAACCAAAATAACGATAATATAGTTAGCAAGCACGCAACGTACATATGTTATAAGAACCAGTCTGGCATCTTTTCCAATTTGGTATAAAAAGGGCCGTCTCGCGTCTCGCGTGGTAGTTTAAACGACCAGAAACAACCAGGCTCAACTTGAAAGAGCAGTGCGTGCAAGGAAGACTAGAGGGTGAAAAGCCAGATTCACAAGATTGACGGTACCTGTCATAAAAATTAAGCAAGTAGGCACCATAGAGATGGTAGGCGCCCAGAAAGAGAATAAGTAGTCAAGTAGTTTCTGTAAGCAGAGCAGGAGTTGTTCAAGTTACAAAAAAAATAAAAACTTAAGTTACCAAGTTATCATTTAACTAAGACTCAGATTAAAAATTATTTACTCAGAAAAATAAGACCTAGAGTAGCATTCCCATTTAAGTTACCTCGATGCGAAGTTCGTATCAAAGATCATTTATAGAATTATCATACGGAGATAAGTTTGAGTTGAGCGATTCATCGTGCTAAGGTAACGTTGGAAATAAAATGATTTAAAAAAAATCCGTCTTTCCTTGGGTATATTATATTATATAATTGCATTAACATTAAAGATTTTTATGTCAAATTAGAAGGTTTCAATTTTAGAAATGCCCTTCTCTATTATCGGCCTTATTTTCGAAAAAAAAATTCGACAATTAAAACAAATAAAGATGAAATCAAAGAGTACTAAAAGCAAAAAAACAATCGTCCATTAATTAAGACACATAAAATTTCAAAGGCAAATGCACAAAGAAAAATGCACCAAATGCGAATACTTGTCGAATACCAGTAACAAATAATTTTAAATGCCAAAAGCTACTCTTACACACTAAACGAATCATACACGATAGTTTTAATGACGACTGAATATTTAAATTTATCGAGGGATTATACAGATAAAAACTAGTTACCAAGTTATATTCAAGAAGAAATTTATTTACATTTCGATGTTCAGAACTTTGTTCGCATTTCTATTTTTCTTTTCCCTTCACCTTTTTGTTTTCTTTAGCATCTAGCATTGTTTCTAAAAAAATTGAAAATAAATATCTAAATCTCTAAATCAAGTAACGAGATAAGATAAGAAAAATTATTAAACATCTGCAAAAGGAATGGGAACAGAACATTTGACGTTATACTGATGAAAATCACTTTGAAACCTTAGGGTTGATGCAAAAGGATTTCACATCAAGGCACCAACATTTATGTTGCCTGAAATTGGTGGAATATACATATTATCTTCATGCTTGTAAACCCAGCAACTTCTTCTTTTCATGACATTGAAAAGAGACATCAATTCTGAGTGTTCTTAGATTTTTCATTATAATACACAAAGAGACAAACATTTGGCTCAGAATGGAAAGCTTTAACTTTTTATAAGCGGAAAATCTTGCTTATTCCTACCAACTCTGTTAATTTGTGAAGCCACCCCTTCTTTTATATCTGGTATGCTGAAAGGAAAAATTAGCCTCAGTTGATGCTTAAAAAGTTTGTAAAACAAAAAAAAGCAGCTTTTGCTTTTGAAATAAAATCAACCTTGTTATCTATCAAAGCATAAATTCATAACCTGATGTGGTTTCAACAAAAATTCACTATTTGCTAACTTTTATTAGCAAAAATACTGGCACTGGCAGGTCTTTAAGCTAGCAATAGATCAGAAAATACAATTTGAAAAAAGGTGGTAAACTTAAGAGCCCAAAATCACTGGCATAATGTGCATCAAAACTGTTTGATCTGAGCTACTGTAATATAATATCCTTAATAATTTTATAAGACTAGACTTACAAAATTTCACTTTTGAAACAGATATAAGAAAACAAAAAGCATTCTACAAAAGGGATGTTTAAAAAGATTTCACTCTTTAGAATTATTCTGCTTGAATTTTACACTTATATATATTCCTTGAAAAGGCTAAAACCTGAAAATGCAAAGACTTAGCAATAGGTACCTGTCTTGAGAATCAAAATCTACAGTAACTCTTGAATCTTTCTCTTCTGTCTTAAGTTTCTTCTGTTCTTTCTGCAAAAGATATAAACAGGCTACAAATTAAAAAAAGAAACTTTCATCTAAAAAGAACATCCTCATCTTTATAAAATTGAAAAAAACCGCTATTGTGTAGACAAAAAGGCTGTTGTGATTCTAGGACTCGATTGGTAATATTTCAGTTGGTCGGGCAACTTTTACGTGTCAATGGTTATTATTGCTCTTTATTGATTTACAATTGGTTTAATTTCCTAGCATAATGTTTTCAGTCCATCTTCTGATGTTTTATACTTTGCAAAGTGTGAGACACAGAGACGGAATTACCAAGACACAAAATCAATCACCCCAAACAAAATCAATTAATAGCTACCTCTAATGTTGCATTTTCCATGTCATCAAGCAATTTATGTCTCTTTAGCTCATTGACTACATTTGTCATTGAAGCTATCTTTTTGGGTCTCTTCCCTACAGAGAATCATTTTGTTACTGGCAAAATATTCATTAGAATTACTTCCACAATTTCCAGATTCTCTAAATCATTGCCACTTTGCCATATCTAAACAGCCTTGTTAAACATTGCAAAAAAGGTTAACTGCAATGCATTTTAAAAGATGAAGAGAATAAAGGTAACTTAATTTGCAATGACCAAACAAACGTCCCAACTTTAGAATTAACAAAGCTTACAAAGTGACTCAACCAGGAAAGGTTTTCAAGACAAACTGTTAACTTTGCATACAAACTGTCCCTTTTCATTAGAGAGTAGTATTCAGCTAAACTCTAACCTTATCAGGGCTTCCACTTGGAAGAAAAGGTCTTGAAAAAGGAAATTTGAGTTTTTCGGAGAAAAAAGAAGGAAACAAACTTTATGTAGGATTCTAGCAGACGACTTTATGTAGGCTGGTCTATGCAACTGTTTAAACACCACTGCCTATTCATTAGTTATATCATTGTATCACTGATATATCAATGTTTTAGACACAATGTATCATTTAAAGGAAACATAGCTTCAAGGTACAAAATTTTTAATTACAAAGAATTATTATAATCATACCAGAAACAGGTGTCTTTTTAGCAGAGGAGCTTTTTGCTACATATGGTCGTTCTTCATCTTCTTTGTAATCAAATGCTTGATACTCAGGCCTAAGAGTCAAGATAACTACGAATTTTAAATCTGACATTTAAGACTACTTATTATAAGATACATTATAAAAGCAAATTTTTGTCATACTTATTAGGTTACTAACCCAACTGTATAACAGCTCTTCTCTAAATGCATGAGCAAGCAAGCAAAAACTTGAATACTTTAACAGGCAATCAATGTGAATTCAGCCTAAGGCAAAATTATTTTACTTACCTACTTTTAGATTTTGATGGTGACTGTCCAATTGGTAAGTGATAGCTATCTAATTTTGTTACAACAGAGTTGGTTGATGACTGTGAAGTTTGTGGTTGAGATTCCTTCTTAGTTTGACCTCTTCGTGGACATTTACAAGTCAACTCTATCCACCCATTTTTTTCTATGTCTTTGTACAAGAGTGCAATATGCTTTGAAATAGGCTGCTGGCCCTCAAGATTGTATAACTTTTTCTTTTTTCTTTTCAGTTCTGGAATATAGAATGTGTGCAAAACTGAGAAAAAAATTTGACAAATGAAACTTTATTGATTAAAGGCTTTAAAAAGGTTTTATACTGTTTGAGAAGGGGAAGAAAGATTTGCTTAAAAAATTATAAATTTGTCAATGGATGGGGACCAATGGGCATCAGTGGTAATTTAGAGGCAATGTGTTCTTATAATCAGCATTATTTGAGGAGTTGTAGCTAGGAATAATTCAGTCAAATTGTAGAAGTGCTGAATTTATGTCAGCAATTCATCTTTATCTAACAATCATGCATACAAAGGCAATCTATCCAGGAATCAGAGCAGTCGTGCTCTGATTCCTGGGAAAAACAGAGCAGTTGTGCTAAGCACCGCACACCTGAAAATATCCAGGCGTGTGATGGCGAGTGACATTTTTTCGCAAAAATCTATTGTTAATCATAACATGTCTATACAGAAATTGCCAAGACAACAATGATTGCAGCAATAAACTTGCTGTAAAATTTTGAGCAATAGAAAATTGATAAACAAACAAATTTAATGAAAAAATGTAAATTTTAACAAAAACATGTTTTTTCTGAAGACTTGAGCAAGCTTCTACAGAAGTATAAACTGGGTACATACATATTTTTCATCATGTTCTTTTGGACCCTTATTCTAACGTTTTATGATTTGAGGAGTGTCAAAAGAAAAAGCTTTTAGTCAATATGTTATAAAATGTTTGCTTTTGTCAAAGCAATTTTCATGAACTTATTTAATACATCAGCGAAAAACGGCACTTCAAATGTTTAAATATCATGAGAAATTTTCATCAGCTTCAAAAATGAATCCTTAGTAGAATCATTGAAGGCTTGGCGCACATCTGGTTGTAATGACTGTTTTTGCATGTAAATCCGTGCCCCAAGGACCCTCGGTTATCAAGCATGACAGCTATTTCATTTACCTCACTGGTGGGCCATTTTTCATTAAATTAAATGTTGCCAAAAGTTAGATTAAAAGCATAGCAAAATCTAAGAAGGGGGCTGTAGGGGAATAGCGAAATCTGCAAATCTGCTACTTTTATCAAATAATTTGCAAATCTGCTACTTTCACTAAGTCAGCGATCGCGCAGAAAAATACTTTACAGTCTGGCCTCTAGTGTCAAGGAAAGTCAAGGAATTCATAGATTATACTATAGTTAAGTATAGAGGGGCATCATTGCTCGCAGCCCAAATGCTTCTGTTATCAGGTCACAGCTGATAATGTGCCATTGGTCGCAGTGACGCATCGGCAAAATTATACATGTATATCAGCCAGGCTTAGCTGAGAAAGATAGAGCCTAAATTGGAGGGGAAGTAAAAATCCATCATACACACTGTCAATGTCATATTCCGTCAACAAGAAAAGACAAACTTTGCAGCCTATTCCCTATGTGTGACATGAGTGTATTCCACCCTTCTATCATGGCCCCAACATCATGTGCAAAGAAAAATATTGGCACAGACTGAGGGGAGAGTCCTTTAATGTCGAAATTAGTTGTCTCCTTTAGAATTGAGCCTAGGCAGCTGGCCTGCATGTTTTAAAACATTACAAGTTACCTTGATCAACTTTAGTACTATTTCTTGCAGATGTGAAAGCTTCTTCTTCGTCTTCACTGGCTGATATATTCCAGCTATCGTCGGACGTGACTTTGTTCTGCTGCATTTTCCAATTTTACGACTCTTCTGCAGCCATAAGTGCGGGACAGTCAGCGCATTTGACAAAATTTGCGTTCTTTTGCGGTAAAGTGAGTTACATGAAACTCAAGGTTTATTTCGCGAATTTTTTGCGAAACAGGCCTCGCTCTGGCAAAGCCTCGGTTTATTTTTCAAAGTTTGTGTTTTGCTTTCTGCTTGCTGCAGTTGCTGCAGTATGTTGTGTGATTCGCGCCGTTACAACAAGAGGCATATACATTTTCAAGAGAGAAGTCTGAAGAAAACTTCTGAGATACGTTTTGTTGCAGTTTAAGAAATCAATGCCAACCATGCATCGAAAGCTCGAAAATTAATCGAAAAGAAATTACCTTCAACATTACCTATATTCAGAAAATGCGGGTAATCTTGTTGGCAAAGATTCTTGGTACTTTCAATGCGATTTGTTTTTGTCTAGGAGGTAATTATGCTAAGTTAAATTAAGATAATTGTAAATGTTTTAGTATTTTGTTTTAAATTGCGACAACCTTCATTTTCGATTGTGCCATAAACAGTTGTGAAAGGTTGTGTTTTTGGCTAAAAACATACCAGAGGTGCTGATCTTTAGGGTAAGTTTGCAATGCGAGATTTTTCGAAATTTGATAGTGCACTCTTTAAAATGGGGCATGGACATTATAAGGAATAGGTGTCAGCTTTGGCATTATTTTAGTAAAAACATGTTTTTCTTACAGGAAAAGTTGATGTGACTCTGGATCTGATGACTTTACCTGAAAATCAACTCAATGGATCTTTGCAAGTTCAACTTTCAGTTTTAGCTCAAGCTAACAGGGTATGTTTCATGCATTATCTACACTGTGGTTGGCTGACAGGAGTTATTACTGATTGAAATTTTGTATGATTTCCAGGGTGAAATCCATGTAGACCTGAAACCAAAAGTTCTACATCTTAATGCTTGCCCCAAAATTGCCTGTATGTTTTTCAGAAAATGTTCATGTTTATTAATGTCAAATTTGGCTGCATTATCTGTTGTAAAAATTTGAGAGACATACCATTGTGCAACCTTTTCAGTTTCCTTCATAGCCTTAAGTAGTTTTGTTGTAAACTTTTGATTAATTTCAAAACCCTGTCCATTTTAAACCCTTGTGCTAGAACTTTAACAGGCTGGGTAATTCCCAATATTGATTAACCATAGGGGACATGATGAGCTCTGATGAATTTCAGCATGATCTCTCTTCCTAGATTTTAACACTCTGTAATTTTGACGTAATCTGTCATACAATTGCCTGATGACATCAAGAATGAAACTCTGAGTAGCAACTTAGAATCTTCCTGTTCTTAACACTGAATTGTGTATACTTGTCTCTTGTTCTAAAAAAATGGGAAATGTGACATCATCTTATTGAAACAATAGGCTTGCCCCCCCCAATATTTGATCAAGTGTCCACCTCTGAGCTCTGCCTATAAGGCATCAAACATTTTATGACAGACCAGTTAGATGTAATTTTTCATTTATCTTTAATGCATATATCGAGGCACATTATAACATTGCAAAATATTACTTAATGCCTTTTCATCCTTAATCTCTTTTCACCTTGCTGTTTTTTCTAGTATTTTATCCTTCCTTTGTTTTTGCCAAAGCTTCAAACAACAAACAACTGAAGCTATCATTTTTGTTTGCAATCAGTTCTGAGCTCTGTGTTGAAAGCTTAATTTCTATCTTTATCACACATGGTATCCCAAACAAACTCTAATTCATGAGTGACTTTTGTTTCTAGGCTAGATTCAAATTCCAGAATAGAGTTTATTTGAACAGGCCTGGTAAAAGCTTTAGATGCACTAATACAGAACTCACCATAAGAATTTTGGAAGGCAGGCAGTAAATGCTGCGAAGGAAGGCTGCTTTGATAAAACTAGTGAACATATCATGTCTATATGTCTTTTTATTGTAACTATCTCATAGAAAGAACAACAGATAATGTAATTCAAATCACACAATGAGGTCTTGAAAAGCCACAAAGAAGATGAATTTCAGGCCAAGCCTTGTAATGATTTTCCTCATCTTTTGGCCCATTCCAAATAATTACCCAATGCACAAAGAAAAAAAACTTTCCTTTAATGTAGTATATGATATAAACAGCTATTTTTAGATTAGGTTTTATTTGTTATTACTGCTCAGTGTTCTTGTTCTTGGTAATTGATTTATCTATGCTGTGCATTGATTTTCTATTCCATTTCTAGGTACATGTCAGCTGTATTCAGTTGCAGTTTGGTGTTAGAGCAACAAAATTGAATTTTAGTTCTGTTACAATTCCTGTTGGGAGCAGAATTGGGAATGTTTTTTTCAGGTAAGTTTGGTTTAAAAGAAGCTTGGACAAAATATTATGACACAGTACAATTATTGCAAAAGGTTTATAAGTTATACCAGACCATATTGTATGTTATTAGGTTCTTTCTACAAATGCAATATATTACAAACAATGAATCAGTCTTTGTTTAGATGAAAATAGGCTACAGACTGCATTTTGCATGCCTTGATTATTTTGCATGTGGGATGGTGTGTGATGAAATCTGGCATTTTTCATTTCTGTTATCAGGAAGTATAGTGTTCATTCTGCTTCATAAACTGAACAGAAGCAAAGGAAATTGAAGGAGAAACTATCCTTGTTTTTTTTAAAATGTTAAATTGAATTAACTAATAAATTTCCAGGACGTAATTATGCAATATTTTTGCAATCACTTGAAAATATCTGAATTGAAAAATGTTCACTGTTTGTCAAAAAATATTTTACCATTTGATCAGGCAACCTTTCCAAGCCCTTTTGTTTGACATGAGTGATCACTTGTGATCACAACAGCACTCAGGTAAACTCAGCCACACAAGCAATTCATCATGCCCACAAAATGATAAATTGTGAGGAATATTTCATCAATTAACACATTTCCAGTCATCTTTTGTGTAACCCAAGCAAGTGAAACACGATACAAAGTTAGAGTATCAAAATACAGGAAACATAAGTAAACTGAATAAACACATCTCAACAGAAAAATCAATTCCACCGCATATGTTTATGAATACTATAGGCACTTCCAGGTTATTGAATTTTAAGAAATTTTCCTCAGAATTTTTTCATTTGGGTGTGTTTGGAGGCATAAACATGCTATAGCACACCTCATATTACAAAGACTCTAGGATTCTTGAGGGAAAGCTGTAGGATAATTTAGAGCAAATGCCATGACACAGCTGTATGAGTGAAAAAACCCTCGTGTTATCGCAAAGGGCATACAAAACCATACAAAACACGAAAGTTGGCAAAGGAAAAGTGGCTGGAAACCGAACTAATACATGTCAGAAATATAAGAGCAACGTCTCATTCGCCTCGGCAACGCCCATTCCACCGAAATTTTGGCTACGTGAAATTTGTTCTGATACACATCTTTGAGCCATACAAATACTGTATTCAAATATTTTCATAGTCTAAGAACTACTGTACCGAAAAAAGAAAAATATTTTGTGATAAGCTGCTATGATACTCTGTATATAGCCTTATGGAAAACTGTTTTTTAAATCATTCTCCTGTTCCGTTTATAGAATTTTGTCCCATGGTGATGCAGTTGATGTTGCCTGTTCTGGTTTTAGTGCTAATAATGGTAGCCAATACTTTGCCAATAATTCAACAGGAAAGCTAGGGTAATTGACAGATTTTGTTGAATTCATTATGTATATCAGTGCCATGATTTATCTTACCTATTTTTATATTTTGTAAACATCAATAACCCATAACTGATTTTGGCAGACATATTTTATATAATTATCTTTAAATTTATCTTTAATATTCAATAAGTGCTGCAGGAATTGCATCAGAGAAGTTTTTTTGCACTTCAGAAATGTAGGATGCTTATCGCAAGCCTTGTTTATGACATTGCTATATGATATCTGACTAAGTACCGCAAAGTTTAGAATTATTCTATCTTTAATCCTCAATTAAAGTCAGGATTTTCCTGCAGTTGAGCATGAAGTGTAGCATGAAATTCCAATGATTTATACATTTTCCTTCAAATCTTTTTGCTTCTCAGCCAATATTTATTTTCTGAAATACATACCATCTTTACAATTTTTATTCCCTTTTTTAAAAATCTTTTACAATGTTAACAGATTTAAACCACATTCTACTGCAACTTAATTCATCATCAGTCATTCATTTGCATGTTGATATCCTGCACCAATTTATTTTTTATATGTAACAACCTTTCATTTACAGGAGAGTACTGGTCACCAAGGCTCCAGTTGTCAGTATTTGCGACGGTACAATTTTTGTCAAGGGTTATGTGAAAACATTTCAATCATTTGTTGTCCATCTAAGGTATATATGGGTCATATCAACTTGTTTTCTCATTTATCTAATTTGTCACAAGGCCAGCAGTTATCAGTCTACTGTAAATAAACGATTGTGATATTTTGTATTTATATGAACAAAGACATTATATTTTGTTTTAAAAGAATCAATTTGAGGAACTATGATCCAGGCTGAAATTGTTGAGATACTGACTTAAATCCAACCTAGCTACATCATCTACAATCTCCCATCCAAATCAATGTTGCAATAGGAATTGCCAATTCTGTAATGGATGAAAACGCCATCTGTGCATATGGTATGAAATAAATCTCTGGATTTCATTTTTATCTAAAGTCTTCAAAGTGAATGGGTCAGCTTAAATAATATATCCAAGTTCTGTGTCTTGTTGCTTTATTATCAAAAACTCACCCACAGAGAATTTCCCGTTGGTTTTTTTTCTCCAAGGTTGCTTCAGAGTTAAAACATAGCTTTATTTCAAGCAAAAAACATAGTCGCCCTGTTTTTAGTCATTTTTTGTTTAGACAATCCCAAACTGTGTCAAGGATTGTTCTGTCTCCCTGCTATCCTTTTCTAATTTCATAGATACACTTCTTCCCTAGTGAATCAGCCTTGAGCACAGTTGTTGTCCAATGCTCTGTTACTAATGAATCATTGTATGATTCTACAAAGATGAAGCTAGAATTTATAGAAGCAAGGATTCTACGACAACAGACCCAAGGGGCGGTAAGTGTTGCATTCATTCTTTGTAAGTGCAATATTTCATCCTTGGGGGTGGGGGGGGGGGGCTTGTTTAACTTGGAGAAAAATTATATGGATCTACCTGCCAGAAAGTATTTTATAAACCTATCCAGGGATAGAATTCTGTAAAAAATTTATACCTGTCCGGGAATAAATTCTTAAAAAACATTAAACCTGTCCTTGAATAAGATACATATAATTCACTGATGATTGACTGATAACTCTTTTTGTGAAAAGTTGATTCCAAATTTGAGATTCAAGTGAATAACTCTATAAGCGGACATCACTTTCATTTTCATGAAAAATCTGACCTTTTCTTGTAAACGTATCTACAATAGGCATACTTGCGCTGGAAGAAAGAGACAAAGTTTCTAACCCTTTTCGGGAATTTTCGGAATTTTCAGCCGAAAATTAGAGCCTGTTTGCAAGCATATCCCCAGGTAGTCAGATTGTTAAGTAAACCCTCCGAGATTTTATCAAGATTCTCAGAGAGACGCTATTCAGCGTTTGAGAGAAGTGCTAAAAGGGACTTGTTTTTTCTAGAACATTCCATTCTCGTTTTAATTTATTACAGTATTTACTTTTTTGTTGATTACTCGTTAAGTTTCATTTAGAGATCGACGACTCTGACACTTTGCCTTTGTATGTGTGATATGCCAAATAACCTGAAATACTCGTGCTGCATTATCTTACATCTACGAAACATATTTCAGTGAAGATCTCTTCCTTTTGAAGGTCCAGTTTCGTGTTCTAAATGTCGGGGGATCTGTACGTGTCATGTGCCGTGCACAATCCGAATCTTGTGTGCCTGCATCTCCAGTCACCAATATTTCAGCTGTTTCATCGCCTTCCTCAGTTTCAAACTCAAGTTATGTGACCTTCGTTGTGACATCTGCCACAGGAAAAACCTCTGTATCGGCAGTATCTTATAGTCTAAGTATGGCCTCATCGCCAGTTCCAGACACAAATGTGTTGAATGCTGCCAGTGTGTCAGCCTCTGAAAACATGACAACAGCAGCTTCTATATCTACTAGTGCAGAGTACGCAAATGCATCTTCCATTGCTGCTAACAAGACCAATTCGTCCGTCACTTTGACAAACCTGTCTGTATCAGAGATTCGCAGTTCGGCCCTTAAAAATCTGATTTCAAATATGTCTTTGATTTCGTTTGCTGTGACAAGTAGCCTGAACGGGACGAGTCGCCTCTCAAGACATCTAGTGACGTCTTCAGCTGCACCCACCCCAGTGCCAACTCATACTCCAACTTCAGTCAATGCAACTTGCCAGTTCTTATTCAGCACGTCAGGAGGTATGTTGTAGGCAATAGATAGATACTAAAATGGCTTGAGCCATCTTTCAATCAACAATTGGCCAATCAATAATACCATTCAGCGTGATATCAATCAGGCGCTTAATGATTGGCCAATAGTTTGATAACAGATGGCTTGAGCCTCGGGGTAGTTTTTGGTATTTTTTCGCTCATCGTTTCTGTGCGACCTTACCGCTATTTAAAGTAGGTGCCTAGGTTCAAGGGGGTGGGTCTTCACCATCTGGCTGTTGACTTGAAGCATGTATAGCATTTTTTCCAGCACTCTTTCAGCATTTTTTCCAGCACTATGCTTACTTTCGATTTCATTAAAACACCTTTGTATTACGATACACCATGGTTTATTTTCCTAGTTCATTCGCCACTGGACCACAATTTTTCAAAGTTGGCCTCTTGATTTTACTGCATCAGCCTCTACTCTTAGCGCCCATAAGCAAGAAACCATATTTTATAAAAACCTTGTTCAGCAAGGAGCTTTAAGCAATTTGTTACGTAACGGATAATCTCCAAAGAACCGCACACTTCAGCTTGACATTTGCCTATTCAACGAAAACTTGATGTTTTGTGATTGTTGACAAAAAAAATATAAAATTGGGGGGAAAATTGGGAAGAATTTTGACACTCACATTTTGTGGTATTCACCAAATTTAGCTCACTTAGTCCGTACTGAAAGAGTGGGAAAAATGCCAACTTTCAGGTCCCAACTCCAATTTTCCAAACGCCAACTCCAAAGTTATGGCCTTTAAAAAATTCCCCAAATTTTCTCGGTAGCATCATTTTGGATTTCACCTCTCCAAATAAAAAAAGCTATATATCCCAAATTTCACGGTCACTTGTCGCGAAAATTGGTACCTTGCCATTTTTTGAGAAGCGGCAAACAAAAATGAAAAGATGAAAGACAATTATCTATGTAAGTATTTTAAAATCTGAAATGGTGGGTGTCATGCCTGTCCTTCTTTTTATGGAATCACTCTGTGATTTACATGTTTATTTATTTAGTTCAGTTCAGTTTTTTATATTTCAAAATTCCTCTACTTACAATATCTTACTTCAACTACATTACAACTAATTACATACAATAATTACAAATCACATAAACATACTTTACTCATAGTTTACTCTAATGTTTGCTTTTTTCAAAGCCATTTTCAAGTTTTGTGCCACCAAAAAATTATTTTCATAAACTTACTTATAACACCTGACAACAAGCAACAATTATTTATTTGCAGGCGCTGCTGTAGAGTTTCTTCTTGAGGAAATATCGATCGCTTCCTATCCTTCATTCAGTGATCTGAAAAATCTTAGACAGCACATTTCTTATATTGCCCTGGATAAGCCTCTCGAAGGAACACTGAATTTGGACTTACAATGCAGAATTAGGGCAATAGACCTTGATCAGATAGAACAAACTGTGTGTTCAGCAGATGGAACACCAATCGGAGGTGCATCTGACGTCGTTGTAAGTGAGATCAGCATGCGGCTGCTGGCATCCAGAATAACATACAAGGTATGTGCTAGAACGTTTTTGGGGTTACAAAGTGTAATTTAGAAGTTGTGTTGGGATGCGAAATAATTGATATGTACTTTAGGAGTAAAATTGTATTTATTCAAATCTGAAAATTATGATAATAATTAATATCATATCAAATAGCCTTTGTTTTATTTTTAAAGGAGATGTGGAAGAATGGTTTTAAGTTTCAATGTAAGATATCCTGAGGACTGTCGATCAAAAAATATGCTTTTCCTAGCTGCGAAATGTTTATGCTTCTTTGTGCAATAGTATTGGGTGGCAAAATACGAGGGTGGCAAATATGTAATCAAGCATTTGGAAGTTCATTCTCTTTCATAAGTTTACCTTGAAACATTTTCTTGATAGCCAAACGAACTGTTTAAAAATCTGACTGTCGAAATAGTAAGCACAGGGAACGGGACTGCTGCACAGCTTTTTCATGCTTACTGCTGCGCACCATCGTCGAACCAGAAATACATTGGAAAGTCTGTTTCAATACTATTATGGATAGATGGAAAAGGGACGTTTCCGTTCAATTGGCAAGACATGGCAGGTTTGTTTTCAACGGTCTTTTTAACATGCTCTAAGTAAACAACAGCCTCTCCAAAACAGAAACGCTCTTTTTCTGAACTAGCAATGTGCTAAAGTGGCTGTCTTGTTTCATTCTAGCTACATTTTGCTATAATCGTTAAATTCACATATGGGCGTTTCAAGCAGGCCTCCATTAATTCTCTTTTTGCTGTGATAAATCCTGCTGTTTGAAAGACTGTTCTATCTCTTGGATTTGCAAATGAGCAAGCCTTCTGCGTTCCATTTAATCGGTTTATAGATTTCCTTCTTCCATTTTCTAATTAAAAATACGCCTCAACCCTACAAAGCTGAGATCGAGGAATGTTTATAGAAGTTGTAAAATATACTGCCTCGATGTTTCAACTGGGTTTTGTTTTGAGACAATAAGGAGACGTAGGTACCGTTCGTCTTTTTCATCGGATCCTTTAAAAAGCATGCTTTTTCCAATGAACTTCCTGCTGCTTGCCAAATTGGCAGACGTTTTCTTAAGTATGATTTCTCATTTTCAAAACTTGTTTGCATTTGATTTGATGTAACGCTTGAATCTTTGAAAAGCACCTCAAGCGGTAGGGTCCAGAACGACATCTACCATTCTTCGACAATCAGTCACAATCGCGGAAGAATTCAAAGACGTTAAGAACGCCTGCATACTGAAAGTTGTTTTTTTCAAAACTATGATTTCCTTTTTCCCACACAGTTTTTTTTAACTGGCCTCGAAATTATACGAACCATTGATATAAATCCATTAGATTTTCATTGAAGCTCATTTAAAAGAGACTTGTTTTTCATATTTTTACAGAGACGATGCAGAGAAAAATGACTGCCGTTGAAAACCTGGATTCATCGTGTCCCTGTAATCTGGATGAAGGTCTTTGTGATTTAAACTGCTGTTGTGACAAGGTAGTTCAATGGTTCTTACATTTATCCGGTGCTAACTGAAAAATATTTTGTTGCAACATTTTGGCTTATATATTAACGACGTAACATGTTAGTGGTTGTATTAACAAAACTAGCCCTTGCCAAGGAAGCACATTTTATCATACCTTTCTAAGGTATTAGTACACCTGGCATTTAGTAAGCCCGCGTTCGTTCGGAGCACTTTTCTTTCATTGCAGGCAAGGAAAGCTACTTACGATAATTCATCGTGATTTTCCTCCTATAGTTTTTAGTATTTTTTACAAGCATTGATAGCGAAGTTGATAGCACGTAAGGAAACAGCATTTTTCCCACTGATTGCATAGAGTACAGAACACAAGTTTGACGGCAAGTATGCGAAATGTAAATCTAGCTACAGTGTGCATTTGCTGAGATAGGAAGGCAAAAGAGCAAACCGTTGTTCAGACGTTGATACATATTAACATTGTATGTTCTACAGTAGCCGAAGTTTTTCAGTTAAAATCGATTACTTTTCATGATCATGACCAGTTTTTTCACACCACATAGTAAAATAGTTCTGAAATGTGACGTCCTAAAAGTCAACGCTAAACTTTTTTCTTTTGACCACATAATCTTAATGAACACCATGAAATACCTCTAAATATCGAAAATCAGTTCAATATTTCAATGATTGTTTGAGATGCGGTCAATGAAAAATTTTGCTGTTATTTTGGCTGGTTCATATGGTTATGAAAAGAGATCAAATTTCAGGCGTTTGGGGGGGGGGGGAGCTTGTGCTCATGTCTCATCCATATCTCAGCCAGTGTCAAACAGATTTAGCTGTTTCACTGATTTAGAAGTATGCTTTTCACGTTATGTGATCCAATTTAAAAAAAAGTCTAAAAATAGATTGTTGATGTCACCTTTTCGGACCTTTATCTTCTTTCTATCCTTAATGAAAGGATTGTGCTTCCGTGGAGTTACAGCGATTTGTCTGCATGGAAGGAGCTTTTGGTGGACGCGAGAAAACCTTTTTTGAGTTTGACTGCGATGCAATGTGGCCTGATAGGAAGGATTGGACTCCGTTGTTGTGTGTAGTTACAAACAACAGTCCGTTCCTTGGATTTTTCTCAAAATACACGATGCCAGCTATGGCCACAACCACAGCAAATTTTCAAACTTTCCTTTCTGGCAAGACTGAATTCACATATGAAGAAACTGAGATAAGAAATAGCTTCGCAACTTCAAGTGTTACCGGTAAGAAAGTTTATTTTTTTAAAAGTATTTCATTCAGTTAAATTTGTGTCTTCATTGAACGAAAACATTTCTAAAACGACTATTTTATCTGCTGTGCTAATGGAACCATCACGTTTTCTCTGCCTTCTTCAAGTGGTACCTTCATTAAAGCGACTTTCTCTTACTAATCTTCCACCATTCTCTTACTAAGCGTGAGGTTTTAGCTAAGAGGTAGTTGTTACTCCTTTCATTCCTTTCTTTTTATGTCATTTGCATTTTCCCAAAAATAAATTCTTGTCATTCAGGTTTTACCTTCAACAAGTTCAAACCTGTTTTTATAACTAAACTATCTCTAAGAAATGTTGAGAAACATAATTTGTTAAAGAGCATGGTTGTTATGAAACCAAGGATGTATCTGAGGAAGACCCATTTTCATTTCTTCTTAACATCAACTGAATTCGGTCGATTTTCAAATCACAGCATTCGACGATCTTCGGTAATAATAAAACCTCATTCAAAGTTACGATGACGTACTGTCTGACAAAACAAGGGGCTAGGCTTTCTCAATATTGTTATAGCCAGGATGTTTGTAATTATAGCATATCATAACTAATGGCTTGATTTTATTTGTAGATTACGATTTTGATGTGCCGATTCGAACAAACATTGGATACCTAGCAGTGCCTGTGTGGACTGAGGGTGGCTTTTGCTCCTTCACATCCGTGCACTTCCAAGCAGATCGTGAATCTTCTTGTGAACACGAAGCTTCTGCTCAATCATGTTCTCAGCCGTCGTTCAACGCCATGAATTTTCTTCTTCCAACTGGGTCAAATCTCCCTGCTTGCAATGTGCCAGAAGTGCTGAGTGGTGTGACGAGCAACTCACTAGCCTTTAAGACTGTGGAGTACTACTGCCTTTCAACTGCCTCTGACTACCTGCGTTTTCTTACAAACAGTACTGCCACTGATAATAACAGTGAATCACTTTTTCAATCTTCTGGCAGCGCAAGAGCTATTTCTCGGTGTGCTTTTGACGATTCTAAAACTAGGCCGAATTTGCCCTCCATAGACAATGCTACTGGTACCTGTCAAAATGCTGTACTCGATGTCAACTATGAGCTGTTATGGAACGGCAGACAGTTGAATCAGATTACCGCCAAAGTCACCATTGGAAATTTTCCAGTCAACCCTGTAACCAAAACAACTGTGACATACACGTATTTTACTCAAAAAGTGGTAAATGCAACACAGATCATGGCTTCGTCTATCGTCACAAGGTCGCCATCATCAACAACCAGGCCGGCGGTTTCAAACACTCTACATTCGTCCTTTCAGCCGGCAGGCAATTCCAGTATTAAAAGAGGTAAGATATTGGCATCAGGCTGGCAGTTACCCTCTTTACATCTCGCTCTTTCATTTGATTTCCTCTGCTGTTCGACTCGACTCCATAGAAGCTGTGGTACCCAGGGTAGCTTACAGTATAAACGAAGCCCAAAGAATAGTTCATCTTTCTTACGGCCATCAAACCAACATTTGTAAAATCTTCCTCTGAAGAAACTATGAAAACGAGAACGACTAGAAGTATGAACGAGGTTACTCAAATTCTAATGTTTTGTCCCTTGCCCCCGTCTTCGGCTGACCTATCTCAACGTCTATCAGTGTGAAGTGTGTGACTCCGGTGGCTGTTGCCTCCGATGTGAAAAAAGCCTGAGCTAAGCTTTAAATGTCACAAAATCCACCTCATTCTCAGTTGCGGCTTGCAAGTGAAGGTATTAGGCTGTTTACGTCATCCGGGCAGTCAACTGTGCTTTTATTCTTCGCAACCTTTGTGGATAGAAGATCGATTGTAACATGCGTTCGATCGTTAGGCTTCATCCAGATTGATTTAGGTACCGCTCTTATCCTAAATTTGAATGTTAGAAGCACTTTTAGCAGACAATGAATTATCCCCTATAGCGGCACAATCGAAATAAAACAGAAAATAAACAATTTATTTGCATTCAATGATTTCAACTGAAAATAAAAAAACTAGAATAAATGAGATATTGACGAATAAATGATGATCATTTTAGATACCTTGTCTCAGGCAGGAAGGGAGAATGAAAAAGCTACTGGGAACCCTGATCATCCTAATCATTTCATTACCTTTTAAATTGCCTTTTCTTCAAATCCAGTGGAATACGTGGTATCGTCTATTGTCATTGTTAATTGATTCGTGTTGTTATTGACTTGACTTCGACAGGAGCCAGTTTTCTAGCAACGTCATTGAGTCTACCAAGTGCTGTTACGCAAGACTCCAGCTTGTTGACTATGATGATGGCGACTCAGAAGATACTGGCTTCAAGTGGTATTCTTTCACCATCCCCTAGCTTGATCACCATTACAGTTAAAACTTCGACCGTCGTTATTAGGAATGCTAGCATCGTACCGTATGTTAAGCAGAAATTCACAGTTTCCTTCCGCTACCAGCCAACCACTTCAATCAATGCTTCCATGTCCCCAGCAGTAAATGTGACAAGTAAGAAGGTGTTTTACCGCTCTGGAAATCCAGGGTATGTTCTTGGAAAACCCTTGCTGTCAAAGACCAGCTCTACGGTTAGTCGCTTTATTATTTTATACAATGCTTAGGCAAACGTCTTAAACTTGAACAGTGAGTCTGATTTCAAAAACGGAGAGGAAGTTACAGTTTATATAATGTTTTATTTTATAAATCAGATTTCCAACCTTCTACTAATCTTACATCACATTTTGTTGTATTATGTTATATTAAATTACTTTATATCATGTTTTATTTTATTATATTATAATAAACGTTATGTTTTAATAATATTTCATGTTGTTTTATGGTATGTTATGTTCTGCGATGTTATATTTTATCATATTTATCATATTTTATCAATAATATTTTGTTATGTTTTATTGCATTATATTCACTTCAATTTTTTTGGCTATATTTTTAGCATATACATATTTATTTTGCTTTCCTATTTTGCCTCAAATACACAGCTGGACAATTTCACAACAAGAGGCTTTCTAATATGGAAATCAAAAAACGATGGTTTGTGCGCTGACGCAAGCACTGTACCACTGCAGTTCGGTAAGAACAGTGTCTCTGGGTGCATTGTCCGCGTTGGATTGGATCGGTTTGAAAACTGCACGAGTCTCAGACTGTTGGTGGAGCGTCATCAAGATCTCCTTGTCCGTGGACTTAAAGTAGCAAAACGAGGTAACCCTGTTGCGAATAACAGTGATGACTGGTTAGATATATTAAGGTAATTATATTCTACTTATGCTTATCATTTCTCAGATTTATATATCTGAGTTGAATATTTATCTGAATGTTCTGATAAATATGCTGAAGCTGGAGATTCGATCATGAAGGAAAATGCTTGAACAGCTTTAACCAAAGACATTTCACATCAATTTACTGAAGGCCCTCCACTGTTCCGTGCACTCTTTCACTGTGGCTCTGGTACCCAAGGTACTATTGCACGTACCTGTCAACTTCAATTGATCAATGTAAATTAGCTTATAATTTAATGTTAAAAAATTGAACTTATATTGTTGAAAATGCCTAATTTATCAATTTTTGTCTTAGAATCGAGCCGCTGATATCTCAATCTCCGAATAAATCCAGAACAGGCATCTGCAGTGATATACCATCTCATCTTGTAATCCAGATTCTCTTTTCAGAGGCTGGAATGTCGTATGGCGAGCCTCAATTTGAAATAAGCGGTTTCAAAATCAGGTGAATTTTATAAGCAGCGCCAAAATTGTATGTTTTGTGTCTCTGTAAGTTTTAATAAAAATTGCAAGGAATGGAAGTTTGCAAAGAGTTACGCGTGATATTCCATGATATGCCGGTAATATGACATTCTAGTCCGTCATTGATAAAGCATTATAGCTAGCTATCTGTCTTTGGTAGCGGGTAAGGTACTACCAGTGGAGCCCATGCAAGAATTTGTCACTGTGAAAAAAATTATTGGCTTTTGGAACAAAGAAGTTGCATTATAAACTTGAAGTTAAACAAAGTTACTCCAGAACTAAAAGGCTTCTTTGTCAGCTGATGCCGAATTCTCACCGCTTTAGTTAGTTTATTAACTAAATAGGTTAGCTAAAGCGAAAATGCTTGGTTGACGGCCGCTGTGATTTGCTTGTCAAAACAAAACACAGATCTAAATCCTGGGTATTTTTTGCAACTTTGTTGGCCTGAATTCTATCCATATAAATTTACACGCTTCATCCTTCAATAATTTGTCGCTTCAAAACTTCAAAATTAAGTTTTATCAGATTGTTTAGTTGAGAAAATCTTTCCATAGTATTAAATATGGTTTTGTCTGTATGTGCTGGTTGATAACTTAAATATTCAACTATTTCCCCCTTAGGTATGTTACCGAAACCTGGTCCATTGCTTGTGCATCGGGTGCCCAATCACGATGTTTCAACAGCACTGATGCAGCATCAAGATCAACTTATCCTAGACTCAAGTCCTTTTTTGTGTCAAGTTCTGTCACATTTATTCAGATCCCGTCTGCTGAGCCACCTAGAGTGAAGAGGTTGGTGGTCAATTTCATTTAACAAGGTTTTGTACCAAGTCACACAGGCTTACGAGTATAGTATTTTAGGGTTATCTGATGTTTCCCTTGCAATATTTAATTAACTAGATTCTACCACAGAACGTAAAGTCGACCCTCTGAGGATGTTTTTAAAAGATTAGTTGCTTAGTGCCTTTTACACTGGTCACTCGTTTAATCAGCACGCTGTTTTTCAATTGTTGAGGTAGCATTCGGATAAAACTGGATTTATTACCACATTTCTTGTCTTGCACTTTGCTTTCCAATTTTCTGTTCATATTGACTACTTCTGTCCAATCGCGTGTGGGATACTTACTATAGATATCCCCATGATGTTCCGCTCCTTCAGCTTAACAATTCTATCTTAAAAGTTACCCCTCTTAGCCTAAGATCTGGACATAATAATTTTGTTTCGTGTTTTGAAATAACAGGAGACTGGGAATCCATCCAATGAACAAAACTACAGAACTGAAAATTGACCCAAAAGAGTTATCGCGTTCGATCATTTTCCCAAATCAAAATGAAATCTTATTTGGAGTTTTGTTCTGCTTGAGCTTTGCAGTAATTTTTTTCATGTCAATTTTTGAAAAAAAATTCGAAATACAATTTTCAAGGATTGTCATTTATCCATTCTACTTCCATTTTATAGTCTAAGCTCTGGAATTGTTGCTTGTCAACATGGTTTCAGGAGGGAAATGGATTGCTTAACGATATGCAAAATTGTTCTGTATTGCACCAAGACATTTTGATAACATTATATATATATGCTTGCTTTGATGGACCATTCATTCAAGCTTTTGACATTTTGATGTTTTTCCCTTCCAGCACTATTATATTCTCGATGTCTCTTTTAGATCAGTAGATGTTTCCGGCAACTGTAAATATGACTCATGCCTGGCGGAGATGTTCTATCCACTAAGAAACTCTTACCAAGCAAATGTTGCATCGAATGATCTTGTTGGAATATACGACGCCACAGGAATGGCCCTGGCACTTGTTCTTGTTGTCGTTAGTGCTCTCTATGTATCGAGGTCATGGCGCAAGTAATCTTATATCGATATAATGTTCCCATAAATATGCGAGAATAAGAGACCCCCTTCAATGCAATACGGTTTTCACTTCTTGGAGTCGTTGCGAAGCTTCCATCAGCCACACCTTCTCGCAGGACTGAGCGGTTGCGAAGTTTCAGTCAGCCACACCTTCTCGCGGGAGCGAGCCGTTGCGAAGTTTCAGTCCGCCACACCTTCTCGGGGGACCGAGCCGTTGCAAAGTTTCAGTCAGCCACACCTTCTCGGGGGACCGAGCCGTTGCAAAGTTTCAGTGAGCCACACCTTCTCGCGGCACCAAGCCATTGCGAAGTTTCAGTTAGCCACGCCCTCTCTTGGAACAGAGCCGTTGCGAAATTTCAATCAGCCACACCTTCTCGCGGCACCAAGCCATTGCGAAGTTTCAGTTAGCCACGCCTTCTCGTGGGACAGAGCCGTTGCGAAGTTTCAATCAGCCACACCTCCTCGCGACACCAAGCCATTGCGAAGTTTCAGTTAGCCACGCCCTCTTGTGGGACAGAGCCGTTGCGAAGTTTCAATCAGCCACACCTTCTCGCGGCACCAAGCCATTGCGAAGTTTCAGTTAGCCACGCCTTCTCGTGGGTCAGAGCCGTTGCGAAGTTTCAATCAGCCACACCTCCTCGTGAGACCAATTCGTTGCGAATTTTCAGTTAGCCATGCCTTCTCGTGGGACAGAGCCGTTGCGAAGTTTCAATCAGCCACACCTCCTCGTGAGACCAATTCGTTGCGAAGTTTCAGTCAGCCACACCCTGTTGCGGGACCGCGCCGTTGCGAAGTTTAAATTCCTGTCATTTGCGTTCGGTTGTGTTTCATTATATCTTCGATGACAAGGTGATGGACTATCGCTACGTTACGGACCAAGTCTATAATACGTATTTTGGATGACTTTTATTTTTTTGGGGGAAGGATCTCAGGTGATCACTAGAAATTATTAAGGAATGGAGCGGAAACTGTCAGTTTTAGTGTCTGCAATTAACAACTGAAACACGTATTTTATATACCTTGTCAATGAATATGTATGTACTTAAATATTCGATTTAAGTTGATTTCTTTTGTAGGCTAGAATTGAATTAAAATAGAGTGACAAAACAAAGTAAAACTAAAACAAACAAGACAAAACTGTGAAAAGAAGGCCAAGTATTACTATTAAAGCAAATAATTCTCCAGAAAAAAGAACAATACGCATTCAAATTTCAAATTAGAATTACAATACGCAAAGAACTGCAGCAAAACAAAACATTTGCGTTTTTCTTGTGCAGCAAAGTCCAGAAACAGTCCAGAAGATTCTTCCGTTTGGTTATCACATGTGCTTGATAGCTCCAAGTATTTCATAAATTGTTTGAGTATACTCTCTAGTGGCTGGTTCGAAAGTTGATTTGGTTGTCTCAAGTTCTTTTATCGCATTTTCCAATTTTTCCCTCTCTATTGCCCCAAAAATGGCAGAAAGGATGGCGTCCACTCCAAGTCCTATGGCAACAACAACAACACCAGCAATACTGCATGATGCAATCATGCCTATTTCTGCAACCATTGCTCCAAGAATGGCCCCAGAAGTTATGCGGCAAATAATTATCACAGCCGCTACCGAAGCCCCTGTCATTGTTATTACCGATGACCACTGGGATAACTGCCTGATTGTTTCCACAAAGCCTAATCCTGTATCCTTAAGGGCTCTGTACGCAGAAGGCTCTAACTCCCTGGCCAAATTTTCGTTAAGCTGTGAAAGATATAAACTTGTATTAAAACTTTGATCATTTCATAAATTAATAATTTGTAAGTTCTGCAGAGCTTTCTGGAGACCGGCTTGCTAGATGATATTGCAACAAAGGAATTAAGTCGTACCCCTGTGGCTATCGATTTCCTTTGAATTTTATTTCGTTTCAAGCTCTTTTCCAGAGTGCAGCTTCACCAAAATTAAATTTTTGGAATCTATCGTTTGAGAAAATGGCGCTCAACGTGCTTGTTTTGTTTCTGAAGTGAAATAGTAGGAACATTCTTCTTTTCAATTCAAGAGGAATTGTTTTGCTATGTATATTGGTACTGGTACAGTAATGAGTGTGATAATTTAAACTCCATTGTGATAGATTGCAGTAGTTATTGGTAGAAATACTTTCGGATCTGGAGTCATGTGGGCCCTATTCTTTTTAATTAGACTTTCTTTTCATTCCTTGCTTTTCGCGCGAAAATTTGGTCTCCCGAAGCAAAGAGAGCTAGCAGGAGCTTAATTCTCGTGAGTTTACCTCTCTAGTACCTTGGGTACCAGACTCTCTATATATAAAACAAAATAGAGATTATATATAAAATAAATACCAGACTCTCTATTTTATTTTATATATAGTGAGTCTGGTACCCAGGGTACCTCTCTAGCAACGACTACGATGGCTGGGATAAATTTACAGGGAGATATTTTCATAAGTTTTTGCAAGTTTTATGAAACCTATTAGATTCAATTGAAAATGAATGTTCCCTTGTTCAGTAAAACAAGATATAATGTTCCCAGTGGAAAATTCAAGTTGTTCCCGTGTTTCCGTACCCCCATTTGCCATGTTCCCGTGTTTCCGAACCCTGGGTTCCAAGGTCTCTATTGTTTACAATACTTTATCCCCGGATTTATGAGGCTCTGGTACCCAGGATATTGTTCCCGAAGACCCCTGAGAGGCCCTCGACATTGTAAACAACACGAGGATCGAAAATTTAAACCACTTTTGCTCCAGGGAATGGGGGATAACTTCAATAGGCAGACGACAGGGATGTGCCGTTTCGAAAAAATGAAAACGTGCCCAAATTTTTTTAAATTTTCCAAGAAACCCTACCCCAAAAGTTGGATACAATATGAAATGCATACCCTTTAAATCTAATTCAAATCTGCAAAAACCCAGCAACTCAATCAAGTGAATGAAAATATGTGAATTTACTTTTAAAAATGATACCCTAAAACTTAAGGACATGCAATTCTGTAGAAAAGCGATTAAGCGCACTTCAGTAGAAAGATTATGGTTTTCGAAGATTGTGACTACCCGTTTTCCTTGACTGAGGACCTATATTTGTAAAGGGAAATCGTCTTTTTTGACAATAGTAACCGTGCTAAAAGAAAGAACCAAATATCGAACGTAAACATAAGCATGGGCATATGATATAATGACAATCTCCCGGCGGGCTCAGTCAGTTGGGCAAACGTATTACATGCGAGTTCCGAAAATCTCTGAGTAAGGGTGGTCTGAAAACTAGAATTCTGGGACATAGAACCTTGAAAATAGGATTGCATTTTTAATCAGTCAGAGGAAACACAAAAGGGCAGGTATTATGTACATTTTCAAGATTTAGCTTTTCCTATACATTTCAATGGAATTTGTTGCTATAGTGAAATTTTTCACTGCAGCAGCAAATTCCGGTCAAATCTAAAGAAATAACTAAGACCCCGTTTACACTGTCCCGGGACAATTTTGTACCGTTACGGTTCGCAAGTGTTTACACTGTCGCGGTTCCAAATTGTTCCGTTTAGCCGTTCCGTTTACACTGTACCGGTACGACCTTAATTGAATGGTAGAACAATGTTTAGAAGAAGCTGTATTTAGTCAACCGAGGCTTTTATTTTGCTGCCGAAGTCAACAATCTAAATTTTATTGAGAGCTAAAATGGAGCGAAAGGCCGATAAAAACTTTACTTGGACCGACGACAAGGTGGCTTTAATTTTCAGTGTTATTTTAGACTACAAAACTGCAAAGTCCAATGAAGGCTTGGACTGGGAAACAATACAAGCTTTTTCTGTCGTCGTCTTGTCTTCAGAATGTCCTTTTCTTCAGAATTTGACAACGTAGTTACGCCACAATCAAAGCCTCGATAACCTGAAACAGCCATACAAAAGAGACAATATCGTCTCGGATAGGTGTTTACACTGTCCCGTTCAAAAACGGAACCGTGACGGTACGAAATTCGTTCGCTTTCAAAGCAGGGTCAAAAACTGTTCCAGATAGCAGAGCAAAATCGTCTCGGTTCCACAGTGCTAGTGTAAACGGAAGGGCGAACCGCGACAGTTTTGTCACGGTTCCAAACTTGCACGGGACAGTGTAAACGGGGTCTAAATTACAAAACAAATTACCTTGGGTCTTGAATAACGGTGAGACGATTTACGACGCGGTAAGTTTACCAAACCCAGTTCTATCAATTACGTTATCAAGATTTGAGGGACGTTGCGTGCCTAACAAAAAGGGGAATTTTAATAAGACAGTTCTACAAAACCTGGCAACCTGCAAATAATTTTCGCTTACATTGCAAAACTTACAAAAACCTACATGATATAAATTCCCCAACTGTTTTCACCCATGTATATATTGTTCCTTCAGAATTCGGATATGTTGTCAAAATTGTGAAATCCTGAACATATGGTGGGCACTAAACAGTCTCTTAGTTCTAATGGCAAAATTTTGATGTTTTTAATCTTACCAAGCGAACAGCGTCTTGAAGTTTTGTTGTTGCTGCTAAGAATATGTCACAGTTTTCCTTTATCGTTTTTCTCTCTCTGATTTCCAACTTGTCGATCCCATGGACAATTTTGCCAACGCCGCTTGACACCGAAAAATTTTGCTTTAGGTAGCCGACAAGCTTGTTGGTCGCGTAAAAGTTGTCCTTCATGCAGTCAATTATCTCTTGGTACAGACGCTCTACTCTGCGTCGTCGTTCAGGATTGCCAGGGTAAAAAATGTCTTTAAACAGCGCCATTTTCTACGACGATGAGCTCCAGGATTTGGCAAATGGAAATGCGACTGTAATTCGTCAATTCCCAGCAATGATATAGATATATAATTGATTCCCAGGTTTATATAAAGAATTATTAGAAGGGACATTCCCTCCGCAAACTTGACAATGGTTTGACGATAGTCAAAGGACTCCCCCTCCATAAAGGAAAGGTATTTCCTTCAAATGTCCCCAATTCTTGATCAAATTAAAGTATCATTTAATATCTTCAATAAAGAAAATAACTCATTTTGCTTGTTTAAATGCGTGAACATGTCTGTATAGCATATAGCATGTGTACGAACGGCTTAGATACATGGGGAAGACGCCGTAGCAAAACGGAACTATCAGGAACTGTGATTCTAAGAAATAACATCGCATACTAAGCTATGACCACAGAATAGGGTATGACCATGGAGACCATGGAAACAAAGTTCTAAATCTGGCAGTAACCATAACACAGAAAAAGAATTATTCTGTGTTATTCTTATTCTGTAACTATAATATACATAACAGGACCAACAATTTATACCTTTGTTTCTTAAGCCTGTTCTCCACTGGGAGAATTTATTTGCGCGAAGTGGATTTTTCGCCACGAATTTTTTGCCTGAGAATTTATTGGCAGGTGTAAAACGCAGGTTTCTCGAATTCAAAGTTTAACTACCATTAATTAGAAGTTTGAGTTTTAATAAATGTGAATTCGTTGTTTGAAAAGTGCTGTTATCAGACCATTTACGACCCTTTCAGAAGAACGAACATTACGCAAATGTGCTGGGAAATATATCAATGCGGTGTTTTGGTGAAATGGGGCCCGGGTACACTAACACCTGAAACATGACAAAATCCCTAATGTGTTTTAACAATGGATTTGCCAACTTTGCCTAATTCTTGAAAGGTTCCGTCGTCCTTCCTCGTAGACGTGGGCACAGAAGGCACAGGGGGCACGTGCCCCCCACTTTTCAAAACTTCAGGTGAAATTCCCCTTTGCAGCTTACCAAATAGCCCCTTTTTGCCAACTAAATAACCAAAAAATGCCTTTTAAATACCAACTTGCTATAGGAAATGAGCACAGAGAATTGGGCTGACCTTTAAGGACCATAATCTAAAATGTTTCTATGCGATCTGCTTTTAGAAACACAAAAACTACAAACTCGCAACTAGGGCCACCAAAAGGTGGGGGTGATGGCAAACTGCTCTAGGGCCTTTAGGATCAGGAGGCCCCTAGAGGTTTCCAGTTTAAGAAAGCAATAAGTAAGAGATAACAAAATTATACCCAAATGTTGCACAACGTTTTAAACCTATTGATTCCTAAACAGGGCCTCTGACGAAGGGGGGCCGGGAGCCAAAATCTTTCTTTCTCAGCTTTCTCCGAAATCTTTTGTTTTTGGTGTTAAATTTTTCCCTCCCCCCCCCCCCTTTTCAATCTGTGACGGAGCCCAGGTAAACTTGATATCCCTGGAAACATGGAAGAAAAGTTTTACCCGATTATATTTACGCAACGTAGGGTGAGAGCTTGAAACAGATTTTTTTCAATGATTAACCTAGGTCGTGTGGGGGAGTACAACTTAGGGAAATCCCCTTGGCCTGCTGAACCATTCGTCGGAAACTCCCTTTCCTCTGGCCATGGGAATTTCCCTTTAACCATAGACTATGCTTTAACACTCATAATGCAAAACAAAACATATCGAATGTACTCATTCTGTAATATACACTTTTTTATAAGAACAATTTTAATAGAACATGAGCCTCAAAACTGGTCAAAAGTTAAGAACAAATTAAGAACAAGCTGCGGCTGAGCTACTGTAAAATGAAATTTTGAACAACGTTTTATCTCAAAAACGAGGATTTTAAACCATATGTGGGTGCTTTTTTGGTGAATATTTAAACCTGTCAGCCAATGAAGGTTGTCTCACTCACTTTTTTGGCAAATAAGAACTGAACACTTCCCTAGAGCGAAAAAGGTAGCAATCACATTGCTAACACCCTAATAATTTAAAAACAATCCAGCCTCAGATTTTTGCAAAAGTTAAGAACAGTCAGCCTGAACCTAAATTTACTAGTTCGTCTAAAAAGAAGCGTGAATACAACATGCACAAGGCAGCATACCCTTCCCTCTACAATGCGTATAAATGTGTGATGGATGACACTTAGCTGCACGGGTGCACCCAAGTTTTTTGTGAAAAATTACGGAAAACTCTATATGAGATTTTAAACCCTGTTTACACAAGAGGAAATGTATGGATTCAAGTTGGTCCGAATTTACGAATTAAAAACGATATACTGCTGCTATTTAGCACATTGTTTTTCATCAATTTTTATTGAATTAACCGTATTTTAAGGCTACATTTTTAGTGGGTGTGGCTCAATTTTTCGCAACGCCCTAAACCGGGCCCTTTGAGTTTGCTAAACACCCTGTGATTTTGATGCCAGACCGCCCTTGCCTAAAATACCATATATTTTTTATTTTCTTGCCGCCAACCATGGTGGCAGCCTTTCTTAAACCCTTATGAGACATGATATTTTGACCCCTCCACTTTCAAATACATTTCGCCGGCCCTGCATATTATATCTTTATATTATTAAAAAATACTGTTGCAATCAAAATTCATTGCTGAAATTATATTCTTAATTAGCATATATCCAGCTACCTTCATTGGTATTATATTGTAAGTAATTGGGCGAAGGTGAAGGATCCGGTTCGGATAATCCGATTAACCTCGTGTCATACACGTCAAGGAGTTTTTTTGACTACATCAACGAATCACAGGTCGCCTAGGGTCAGGGAACGCTCTCCTAGAAATTTGACATCAAACAAAACATGGTAGCTCTCCGGAATGTTCATGTCCGCCAGTAATTGTTGTTGTTAAATGAAATTGATTGATTGTAGTGGTATGATTGATAGGTTTGGTATGATTGCTTGACTCATATTCAAAAATTTTAAAAACATGGCAGAATCAATGAATCAATAACTTGTTGTTGCTGTTGTTGTTGTTGTTGTTGTTGTTGTCTGCTATGTTTTTAAAATTTGATACCACAACAGAAGAGGATAGTGATATTTATCCAGAATGAACCAATTTACTGGAAAAGGAACAACAATAGTTTGCGAGGAAAGTGATGTGGGTGCAAGGCAAAGTAGCTCCCTGGGATTTGCTTGGAGAATGTTGCTGGGCACTATCAGAAAGACGTTCCCTCAGGCTGAACAACTGAGAACTAGTTCTTTAGCGGCCTGGTTAGAGGATGAAAACAGGAAGAAAACGGTGCTTCTTCTTGTGAGTAGAATTTTTTTTGTTTTTTGCTTTGAAATCTGTGAAATCCACCGACTGCTTCCTGTGCAAAAAGTTGGTAGTGATCGCTGCTTTCTCTTTGGAGCTCGTGCCAACTTGTCTATGATCATGGGCCGGTTTCAAAATGTTCTTAGAATAATAATACAAGACAAGTAACAGAATCTATACCTGATACATTAGGTTCTTTGAGAGTTCATCTTTATTCTAGAAAAGAGTTTTGTTGTCTAAAACTTTATAGAAAAATTTTGAACATCATAAACAAAAAAAATTGTTAACTTGTGTGTGTGAGCAAAATATTGGCTGTTTCATTTCAGCCTAAAAAATACAACATAACAACTTTGTATTCTCTGCAGCAGGTGTGATTTGCAGCTGTAAAATGCTAGCTCAAATATGTGGACAATGCCTTTAGGAAGTGGAGCAAATCACATATTATGAGCACTTGCAGTTCATAAGCTATAGTCCATCAATAAGTTTTTACCACATACCTATAAATTAACAATTTAGCCACATCATTCTTTGATAATAGAGAAAATTTGTTCAATTATACCAGAAACAATGACTTCTGATATTTTGCTTAGTATGTTTTTGTATAAAGCAGAGAACTATTTGGTGAACTGTTTCAATTAAGTGAACCAACCTCAAACAATCGCTGTTTCTTTTGTAATAACAAAATCTGTCTTTCAAAAAGATCAAGAAAAGAAGACCAAGATTTACAAAATGAATAAATATTGTTTGGCTAAGATTTTATGGGCTTATGCCTCTAAAAGAACCTTAGCATAAATTTTCTAGTGCAACAGTGTTCATCTGAAACTCATTCAGATGTTGATGTACTCTTTGTATTGAGAAATTTTTCATGTTTGGCAAGAAAAGAACAAAACATGTGGCAAAGCCACCATGGTAAGGCCATTAAGACCACATTTGTGCAGTTGGGTACAAAAAGGAAGCAATTATAATATTGGGTGTCATTGCTAAGAACTTGTCTGCAATAATGCTATTTCTTTAGACAACACTCTGAAATGTAGAAAAATTACTGTAGAATAAGTTTAGTGGCGTAATGGAGGCATCTTGGGCTCTAAGGGAAAACTGAGATGGGGCCCCTATTAACAGACTGCAGTAGAGCATGTCAAACACTGATAATGCAATAATACCTAACACCAATCCAAGTTAACTAGTAGAAGCTTCAATTGAAGTAATCTAAAAGCTTTTGAAAATGAGGTGAACTTTAGCAAAGTCATCAGAATTTTTAATTAGATAAGTTGCCATACCAAAAAAGAATGTAGCACCAAAAAGAAGGTAACAAGGATGGAAACTGTTTGTTTAATCATGATTTCAATTGAATGGCATAAAGAATGCCTGCCAGAGCTACACAAGTTATTGCAATTGTACAATTTATTTGCACTTTCATTCGTGAAAATGTGGGCCCATAATTATGCACATGTCTGAAAAAATGTGACCCATAATTCCGCAATTATGATGAAAACTTTACACATAACTCTGCAAAGCCAATAACATTTTTAAAGCACAGCAAAATCATCACACAATTTTTGCATGTCCTTTGCCAAAAATCTCAATATTACACATATTTCATACTTTCAATTCTAACTGAACATTCATTTTGCTAATGCTTAATCTCCCTCCTAATTATTTTGCAACATGTTCCAAAAATGGTATTCATAGTTCCGCACATATTTCAAAAACTGACACTGATAATTCCGCACTTTTCAGAAAAGAGTTACCTCTAAAAATGGCACATCCAGGTTCCTTCAAACATGTTGAGGTACCCCTCCCCCAGCAACAGCCTAAACAACAATTTGCACAAACACTGTATAAATGACATTTGTACAGAGAAAGTTGTTGAGATGTTGATGGACCAGTGAATTCGTTGAAAGGTCTGAGAGACAAAAAAATTACTTTGGGAAATTTTAGACCTTGGAAGGATGAAAATTCCAACTTTACCTGAGGAATTTTCCATTGACCCATTAAGGCCTTATTCCAGTTTTCTAGTTTCTGTATAATTACAAACTTTTTACTCATAATAACTAATAACTAGTCTTAAGCTTAAAAGCACTAAAGAAGATAAAGGAAATCTCTTAATTTTGATTAATGTAACACAAACATTTAATCTTTTCATAAAAAGTAAAGCAACATCAAAGCCATACAAGTATTAGATCTTAGATATATTTAATGATAAATAGAAATATTCTTTCAAGTCAATAAACAGCGATTTTGTTCTTTTTCTGCTTTGTCCATCTTAAAGCTATTTGCTGCAGATCAGTTTTAGATAGAATATATTTTTCACAATATAGTAGCATCAAGGAATTGGGCATTTCATCCTTTGTTCTTGATCGAAGGAAATTTTTTTAAAATTTTCAGAGGGCTAAATGTCCTTTGTTTTTTTGCAACTGAACAGGGTGATCTGAGGGCAAGTGCATAATGTGTCCAATTTGTAAGATAAAACACTCTTCTTTGATCAAATACTTCTGCTGGGGCTTCTTTGATCAATGCTTTGTGGCTTCTCATCAGCTTTTATCATCGCAATTTATGATAAGATTTAAGGAGGTCTACAAAGTACAGGTGAGCACTGCCAAACAATTATACTCTATGGGACTGAAAATGACCCTTAACCCACTTGGGTTTGCTTCCAACTTTTTAAAAGTATTTCAACCAACTTTACACTGCAAGTTTCAATATTATGCATGATTATTTTTCTAAGGATCTTTTTATGTTTACATTTTGACACAGTTCGGTATTGTCACAATAGTGTAAATTTCTGTTTTTTATGATCATTGGGATCAGCACAATAAGATGATGAGCCTTCCATACAATAAGATAATGAGACTTTCACAAGCACTTGAGTATCCATATGTAAACAGTTTTTGAGCATGTATTTTTTGAAGATCTTTATTCTTCTTCTCTTCTACTAAAGAGCTATCTTTTATAATTTTGATCTCTGAGAGTGTCATAGATCTCATCATTTTCAGGATGTGAGAGGATTTGATGAGTATGATATAAGCACCCTGGAAGGAGCTATTTGCATAAATCCAGATGGTACTGATGTTCAGAAAGTTCTAGAAAAGGTGTCTGAAATGAAAGGGAGTAAGTACTAAATAAAAATACTACTGTTTTAGTTTTAGAAGACCCTTCTTTCAAAAACCTCTCTCATCTGTCATTTCATAAGGCTAAAATGTAAAATATTCACTGGCTGTGGAATTGGCGATGAAATCAAATCATGGCTTTACTCATGAAGCAGTTTCATCTTGAGTGGGATCATGCACTTTTGGACTTGCTGTTAATGAATGCCCAGAACATGGACAAACCCTTCAGAAACTAATGCTCCTGTCACAAAACAAGGAAATTGAATAAAACCTTTTCAACAACTCTGTTAGAGAATTAGCAGAAGCTGTTCCAGCCTTTAACATTATCTAGGTAGAAGATGATGTTGAAATTTGATGACTTCTTATTTTTTAGCCTGTTATTTGCTGTTTATCTTCTATCTTGTTAAGACATTATCAACCGAAATCAATTGTAGTTTCTTTTATCCTCCATTTGTTTTTTCCTTAACTAATAACAGATAAGTTCTGTGAAATGTATTTCTGGCACAAAACTAGCGTAAAGAGATGTAGACGACCTGGTGCATTGTGCTTCGCAGTTTCAGAGACAGGGCAACAAAACTGAGCCCAGGGGGCTAAGAATAAAGTTTAGTGACATAGGAGGACCCACCATGCTTGGGTCAGACGCGAAAGAAATTTTTTGAAATTAAGCCTTCTAGGATGGCTAGAAATGCATCTCCCAGACTGAAATTGTCTCTGTTTTCGTCAAATATCTTGGGATTGATCTTCTTCTGTGATGTTCCTGAAAATTCTCTTCTGGATCAACAGAAAAACTGAACTGCAGAACTTTTTAATATCTTTGAATGCTTTTAAAAATTACATGAAGTACAATTTTCTGCAAAAAAAGTTGATCTACCCGTCAAAATCCAAATTTTACCGACTAAAAACCAAATTTTATTGACTAAAACACAAATGCCTATTCTTGGGGGGGGGGTGTTACATACACCCCACCACCCCCCCCCCCCATGGAACCGGCCCTGGGTACTTGATTGGAACTGACTCATTTTTTTATAATATGACCTTAATAAGAAGGTATAAACAAAATAAAAAACAAAGACATTATAGATTTAAACTAAAAAAACAAAACATAAAAAAACACCCATCCCAGACAAAATGCAATTTTTGTAATTTTCTACTTTATCTTGCCCCTGTAAATTTAAATCCCCCTCTCCCCCTGAATCAATGTTGAATTTGTAGTTCTATCATTTCTCCTTCAAAATCATGCATTCAACATTGAATTGTGGGAGGGGGGGAGCTATTTTTCAAAAGAAAGAGAAAACATAGAGTTTTCTTGAAAAGTCTCAACTATTTTTGTCCCGGATTGTGGGTTAAACCAACATTTGTAACAACGGTCGTTTTTAGCTATCGTGTTCAGAAGGTTGCTCAGAAGGCCCTATTTGCGAACCATCCTTTATTTGCCGGAACCTCTGAAAATTTGCCGACGAAGCACCCCTACATGGCAAAAGACTCCTCTTTTTCGCAACGGAATTTTTTCCAAGGGGGAGTATCACACACACCTCACACCCTCCAACGTAGCGACGGCTCTGTTTGTACATACATGCCAATCACCTCACAAGCTGACTTGATTGTTTGAAACAATCATGTTTCTGAAAGGTAACCTGAGTCCTCTTGCCCTCTTTAAAAAAAAGTAATAAGTCTATCTGTTGTCCGTCACCGTGTTTTACTAATATTTTTGGATATACATTTTATTTAATTGTCGTCTTCGTTTATAGTTATTAAAAGGAACTGTATTTCCCAAGAATCATGTCTATGTTTGTCTTGTTAGAATTGTAGCACTTGTTGTATTAATAGGCAATGCTATCGTCAGGGCCTCCGACAAAGAGAGGGGCCAGGGGCCATGCCCCCCCACTTTTCTGGAAAATAATACAATCTTTTTTCAAAATTTTTCGTTATGGGTGTTAAATTATCGCTTGGCCCCCCATATCCCCAACCTGTGTCGGAGCCCATTATCGTGTTACCCATTGCGTAATTTATTACTGTTTTTTTCAAATATTTAGAACAAGTTCTATTTGGTTAGCTGAATCTGTTAAAATTTGTTTTTAGCTTCCCCTTATGGATCAGTTGACATTGTGTGTTTCTGCTCCCTTGGTTATCGCTCAGCGAAAATGGCAGAACTGATACAAGTTAATTTGGCAAAGGAGTTGGAGGATCCAAGCAGTGTTACAGTATACAATCTTGAGGGGAGTATATTCAAGTGGGCTAATGAAAAGAGGCCAATGGTAGACAATCAGGGGAAAAGAACTGTATTTTGTCACCCTTACAGTACTGTATGGGGCAGGTTTCTGAATAGTGATTATAGAAAGTGGACTCCCTAGAGTCACTTCTAAGTGTAGAAACTGGTTATAGTGAAATCTAGTTTATTCCAACATACTTTTACCAGAAACTAAGTTTCTTAAATGGCTAGAAATTTCTATACCGCTACTAAAATAAAAAATACGGGCCAATTTTTTCTCAGAAACCTCTTCTGGTATGCATTGTAAATAGGTTCGTGAAGGTTAAATATGTTACGGTTATTCTTTTCCTTTGCATTTCCTCGAAGGGTACCTCAAAAGCTATTAGGAGAAGTTAGTCGATTACACAGGTTTTTGTAAATAAGAGGTGTTTTCCCTCATCAATTTGCAATTAGAATGTGGTGTTACAACCAAAAAGGCATTAAGTACAAACAGTCTTAAAATATATTTTTCTAAATAACCGTAACAATCAAACTGTGTAAGAAAAGCTAATTTTGAATCGTGTCTTCTTGTGTAAATTATTTTGTTCTCTAGTTATGTATCTTGTTAATGTAACGTTGAATTCATTACTCATATTCGCTGATAAGTTGTCAGTCTCGTTTATATTTATGTTGATACAAATTATCCATTGCAAGACGATCGACAATTATTATTTAACTGAGCCACTGAATATACTTATGAATTTATTTTTTGATTCTGGTCATTATCTCAAATTTAAAAAATATGCCAAAGTTCTGCCGATTTTCAAAGTATACTGCACATAAAAGGTAACAATCTACCGTCCAATATCCTTATTGCCCATCTTTGATAATACATTTGAAAAACTGGTATACTCGCGCTTTCTTGCATTCTTCACAAATGAAATATCCTATATCCCAATATCAATCTTCCTTTATTTTGGGAAGCCATTCAAACACGGTCAATTACCAGATTATCGATAGTAAACTAGAACTTTACGATATTAGAAGAAGGACTCTACTGAAATGGTTTCGTTCAAGTTTGAGTGACAGAACTTTTAGGGAGAGAAAACCAAAAAGTGTGTCCAAAAGGTTTACCGTAACCTTAACATCTGTTACAGTAGTTAAATTCAATAATGCTGAGAATATATACGAAGGAGCATGAAATGCCAGAAAACGTAAAAAGTAACCAGAATTGTTGGATTTCGATTTATATTAGAATCTAAAATTGTTTCTTTTGATGTAAATCAAGTGCGTAGAAAGTTGTAAGCTAGGTGGTAAGAGCACTTAACCTAGGCTAGGACTCACCCACTCACATGAAACTCGACAGAAAAGTTGGTGGAGGGGACAAAAAAGACAAAAGAGGAGAGGATAATCTCCTGGCAGTCAATTGTTGCTGTTGTTGCTGATTGGCAAAGACCACGGTGGCAAAGACTGGCTTTTCAACATGGCTCCAACGAAAATCAAGTTGTTTGAATATTTACGTAGAACATGCAACACGAGATCGGTGAAGATAAAATGGTGAATTTTCTATGTTTTACTTTTTGTTTTAGGGAATTCCATTAGGTACAGTGGATTTTTTGTCTATACAGGACAAGGTCACCAAGACCGTATTAAGGCACTGTGAGTCTGAGAGGTCCTAGGCCAAGAAATATTTTGTGGGCCCTGTACAGGGCACAGCTGTGAGAGTATCAATGTGATGATGTCATAAAAATCAATCTTGGGATTTGAAAAAACGACATCAAGTGCATCATAAAAACATTCAAAATTTACAAAGTTAGCCAGATCTGTTGTTACAGGTTGGAAATGTTTTGACCCCAAATGACACTAAAGGTTTCCCCTATCAAAGGACTGTTCTTCAGTCCTGGTTCTCAAATGTATGTAGTTCAGATTTGAATTTTATTGATTGCACAACATTAATTACAAAAATATACAAGAAATACTAGAAGAAGACATTTAAATATTCTTTGCAACTTAAGTTGTGCCATTATTAAATTGTGCAAATTTGAAATTGTGCCGTTTTCCATTGTTCACAGCTTCACACATCTATTTCATGCTGACTTCTTCCCAAGCCTAGATCTTTCTTCTCCATTGCATTATCATTACATAACACATCCTTACTCAGTACATTTATTGGTATGAGGGGCGGCTGGCACCAAAAATAAACTGTTATTAGTCAGCCAAGCAGTGGCATAAATTATGGGGGGGGGGGCATGGAGGGCTCCCCCCATTTTCGTTTGGGAATTTGGGCTTTCAAACCCCTAATATGTTTAGTCGGTTTTCTTGTTAAGAAAGGAAAACAATGTAGACTTGTGGCATTTAATTCGAAACTCCAATCCCCAATTTATTTGTAGCCGACCTCAAAGACAGCATCTCGATTACACGGGAACGGGCTGCTACAGCAATGCGTTCTAAGGGCACAGCTGACTTTTGATGCCTCGTGCGTTTTAACAATGGGGCCCCAGCAACATTCCGGCTACTGCGTTATTAGAAATGGCTTTCTAATAACGGGGCCATTGCAAACTATGGAGAAACAGACCATCCTGGATATGGAAAAAAGACTTGATGATTTTTCCTTCTGAAAATCTCCCAGCACAAGACCCGGGCAACAAAAATAAGTATTTTTTTATTTCTTCCCCGCAAATCCATGGGATGCCTCGTTAAAATCTTTATTAGAAAAGAGAAGTCTTTGGGTAGGCCATCGTTATAAGCGAAAGAGTTGTTCATGCATTAGACTTTTACCAGTTGAAAATGCGGAAAAAACTTGAGAAACAACCCAGTGTACAGAGCCTGTTTGAATTATGGTAGTTATTTTGTTTGTGATTTTGTTTCATGAAGTAAGCAGCCGATATCCCGGAATGCGTTATTCAAACGAGGAGGCTAGTAACATGTGATTAAAACACAATGTCTTCATGTCCTGTTTTCTATGACGATACGTCACATTCAGAGAGTAAAAACAAAGGAAATGGTGATTCGCGTTATTAGAAACACAATCCTAATAACGGAGATGTTAGCAAGGGCTATTGTTGACATTTTCAAAGGGAGCTTGAAGGCGGAAAAATTTCAATAGAAGTCTATTGACATGCGGAGCCTTGAGCACAAATCATTGCGTATGAAAATAGACAATGATGGCAACAACAAGCCTATAGCTTTGGAAAAAAACTGTTATTAGACTAATAACACTAATAATGCTGTAAGCCACCCCTGATTGGTATATAGCTATCTTAATTTGTAAGTAATTTTAGTCAGTCAGTTCAGTTCAGATCAGAGCTATACAGGCAAAATTCTGTCTCTCTCACTGGCTCTGTGTTCTCAGCATAGTAAATAAGACTCAAAGTAGCATGAACGATGGAAATTTAGCGGAAACAGGATAGGAATCACATCAGTTCTTGCTTCATAACATCGTTCATATACTATCATTATGGCTCAAAAGCTTTACTTTGTCAGCCTGGGCCCCTGAAAACCACAGGCCATGGCCTAGTTTGCCTTTTGGTTTATCCGGCCATGAAGGCCAAATTGCATTTAATCCATGTATGTCTTTGCAATGTAGTGTGGGGCTTTAGAGTTGTAGCCCCCAATGTTTTAAAACTATGTTTTCTTTATGATAGTGTACTAATTAGGAGGCAATACAATGGTCGGCCCCTCCACCCCCATTTGAATTTTGTTCCGATGGCACTGCTAGGTGAGATATGTCATATTTCAAAAAATTATAATGGCATTTCATCTGGCCTCTCTGGCAAGATCTTACAAATTTGTAGACTTGAGCAAGAAAGAATGTTTTTAAAAATTGTCTTTGATGAAGATATATCAAACAGTCATTAAAAAATTTTCCTTGAAAATTGTCACAAACCTGAAAATAATACATCATTTTGCTTTCTGAAGTTCAGAACAAAGATCTGAAGCAAACAAAAAATTTGACTTTCATGCAAAAAGTTTTGAGAGCACTTTTCAATTTTTTATTGTGCTAGTAAGTTCAATTTTCTACAACGTTTTTGTGATGAACAAAGACAGTAGCAAAGATTTGAACTTTGCTCTTAAGAATGATAAAGATTTCTGAGAATGCATGATGAAAACGGTAGACGAAGTAGAAATTGGATACTTTTTAGCTAGACAAGGGAGCTTGACCCCCTGAGCACCCCAGCACTACACCAGTGCATTGTAACTACTAGCACATTGTAACCCCAAAGGCTGGTTAACCAGCAAATGATGTGATAAACACTTGATGCACTAGAGACATAGGAAAATATAACTTTCCAAATAAAATTTTCCAACTCTAATACTGTTTCCCTTGAACCAGTGTATGATTCTCCTACCTAATAAACGACAGTGTCTCTCTATTATCTAAAAGGCAAGAGTGACAATTGAAGGAAAGAAAAAACTTAGTGTGAACAAGAGAACAATTGACATGGCAATCAAGGGGTCTTTGGGGCATATAGAAGGAAATGAAACCATAGATGATCATCACACTAACATTGTAATGTCAACAAAATCATTGATAGATCAAGGAAATTTGTTGGAGAAGAGCAGAAGGACAAGTGAACCAGTGGAAAAATGTAAACGGCATGTTATTTTCACTGATTTTGTTGCATTTAATTTTCATGGAAATATAAAGTTTCGTATTTTATATAATTAGAACATGTCCTAACTGTAGAGAGCAATTCATCATGTTCATTGGGTCCAAGATATTTATGTCCATCTGGGAAAAACTTTTTGTACTTCAAAGTAAATGTGAACCCTTCAGAAATATTTTCATATTAATATGTATTTGAACTCCTAATAAAAAGGACAGTGAGAAAAACATGATAATGAAAACTTTTTAATTTTGAAGCAAAGTGAAAGGAACAGCTCTTTAGAACATGTCTCTGTTTGTCGGTTTCATATGATTGTCATATGCTTCGATTTGCTTTTCACAATGAGTTTATTTGTATTGATTTTTAGTTGCTTCATATTAGTTTTGTTTTGTTTAATTTTCAGTTATTTAATTGGCTAATGTATGTTTTTTTTTCAATCAGACTCTTGCATACATTGGCAGCTAGAAGCTCCAGAAGAAGCACTGAATACAAACATTTGATGCTAGCCATGAAAAAGGTAAAATAATCAGCTTAGCGGGATCTCGTTTCTTTTAACCTATAATGTCCACTGGTCTAACAAAGAAGGTATGAATAACAGGTACCAAATTTTCCTCTTGTGATTTTTAATTGATAGTAGCCTAAAAACAAGTTAAGAGAATTGAGACTGCTTGATGAAGCCAAAATTTCAACAAAGGAATATTCTGGAATGAGTTTTGTTCTCCGGGATAATCCTTGCTCGCACTAATTTATTTTGTAGAAAAATTTAGCCATAACATATTGAATACTTTCAAGTTGAGAAAAATTTGCATTTACCTCTTTTATTAAGGTCGCCTTTCCCAGAAAAAACCATTCTGAGTGCTTGAAAAAAATGGCAATATAATAGGTTTTTCTTCATATTGATTTTCTTTAGTACATGCCATTCACTTATTTCAGGCCAGGGCAAAATATCACCCACCCTGCTTATCTATTTTGAGAAATAAATCCACCCATCCCGTTTTTTATACCTACCACAAACTCTGCTTATTCTAACAATCATCTATAGATGTGGATCGAACTAACATACCATAAATATAAATAGCCTCACCTTAAATATAGATAGCGAATATACAGAGGTATTTTCAATTCTTGTCCATGAGTTGTTCCACGCACTACTCTAGCAAATCTAGCAAAATTTCAAGTGTACCAAGGCTGAAAAATCAAATTTCAATTATCTAACTAGTAAAACATATTTCGTTATCAATTTAAAGTGTTTGATGTTGTCTGATTTTAGCTACTCTAAGCTAATGTCCCAAAGTGCGCGAGGATGTTGATTTTCATATGAAGTCTGGGGTTGTCTTCCTGTACTGATAAAAACCTACATTTTTGCCATTTGTTGTATCTATTTTTCGTGAAAGTAAACAGGATTTTCTCTTCCCAAATATAGAAAGTTGGAATTTTTACATGTTTTTTCCTGGAGCTGGAATGTGCTTGCAAGCTTTGCTAAGAGTTCTATGTTGATGATCTCTTTGAAAGGAACCAATCCCATATTGAGAGAAAGTTTTGTTTGTTCGAGAAAGAATAAAGCCCCTACTTGGTGGTTCCTTCCACCTGATGATAAGAATTATCAACGAGAAAAATTATAAGAATGGTTATCTCCTTCAATTTCTTAAAGAAAGTAATCTCTTTTGATTATTCCAATGCATAATGGCTTCTGGGCCCTATCGCATTTATGGGGACTGATAGCGCACTTATATTGTTACGTGTGTTTAGAGCGTGAACGATTTTTTTTTCTAGACAGAAGATTCAAGCTCTTTATACCAAAATCTGCCAGTGTCGTGTTATCATTGCAGACTTCAGCGATTGCAATCGCTGTTCGTTTGGAATCAAATACATGACCTTTTTAATCCTAAAGCCGTTTCCAAGGACATTGGAAGGTATCCCGCTAAGGTAGTTTCTGCACCAGAACAAAACTCATTGCTAATAACATCCAGAAGTATTTCTCGAAGAAACAGCTGCTTTGTACAAGAAAGTTTAAAAGAATCGTACCATAAGAAAACTGAGAAAGATACGAGTAACCCTACACGTGTAAGCACTAAGAATTGTGGGTTAGCTGTATCAGGTAGAAAGCAGTTTGATGATTCCCCTGCCAACGATGTCCGTCGCTCTGCAGCCAGTTTTGCAATCGAAGCTGAAAAGGTGATTGGATTCGATTTGTCAGAACGCTGTGTTCGTAAGACTTCTACAGATATATCAAGAGTTGCACATTCAAAAACAATTTATAGAGGGAAGGACAGCAATGTTAGAAAATGTTCCCAATGGAAAACGCCGCAGGCAAAAGGCGCAATTGAAACTCCTGCCAGGAAAAAGGATTCGACGAAAATGGAAAGTCACGGCTCACCAACTTCTTTTTCATGTACGGATGAGCTTCGCGAAAGACATGCCAGCAGCAATCAAAGAAGTATTTTGAAAATGGATGGCTCTTCAATGTCTTCAAACGACGTTTATACCAGTCACCCAGGAACTAAGAAAGTTAATAGACAGCATGATGATGCGAATGATGGCGTTATGGTGTTAGAAGAATTACCCAGTATACCAAGAGGAACAAAAGAAAGCATAACCAATGAAAGAACCCACGAAACCAAATCATGTCTTCCTGCGACTTCAAATTCACGCTGCAAAACAAAAAATAGTTCTTCTTCTCGCTTAACAAACATCAGAAGCAATAACAACAGCAACAACGGAAGCAGTATTTTGAATCACTGTTCGATATGCTTGATGGAGTTTCCTTTAAAGTAAGTCTTCTCTCTACTTCCTTCCACCCACCATGATTTCTTTTACAGGCTCAATCTGTGATGACACTTAAGCAAAACCAAAGATTAAAGAAATAAAGGTCGAAATTGAGTTCTCCAGGCTCTTAACGCCATAAAAATTTCCAGCATTTACTGGTTCTTAAGGATTTCTTGATTTCAGTGCCATTCATTTTACGATTCGGCGTACTATGTGTAGCTTTAAATGCTAGGGAAAGGTAAATTTTAGTATTTTGATTGATTACGGAAGATAATAGCCTTTTAAACCTGGCTGTGAAGAATTTGTGAGACTAAATAATGGAATTTCACTCAATTTTAGTGTTTTTCTTTTTTCAAAATTCTTAGTTTTTGCTTTTGTGTACAGAAATTACTCAATTTTTTTGGAAAACCCATGCTCTTTTCTTGCAGCAATTTTCTTTTATAAAAAAGAGTGTATATTAAAACCAGGGACCCTTCCTGTAATTTGGCTGTCTTAGTCGATCATGGTCAAACTATACTCAAGAAAAATGTTTTACATCGAGTTGTAACGAATTTATTTATCAAATCTAAAAAACATTGAAGATGATAAACATTTGAATTTACCCTTTGCATCTCCTCAAAATAATCACCTCAAAATATTTGGATCACCTCATAATGGTTGCATTACTTCACAATGATTGCATCACATCACAATGATTGCGTCACTTGAGAACGATAATCCCAACATGATCGCATCACCTCAAAATATTTGGATCATCTCATAATGGTTGCATTACTTCACAATGATTGCATCACATCACAATGATTGCATCACTTGAGAACGATAATCCCAACATGATCGCATCACCTCAAAATAATTGGATCACCTCATAATGGTTGCATTACTTCACAATGATTGCATCACATCACAATGATTGCGTCACTTGAGAACGATAATCCCAACATGATCGCATCACCTCAAAATATTTGGATCACCTCATAATGGTTGCATTACTTCACAATGATTGCATCACATCACAATGATTGCATCACTTGAGAACGATAATCCCAACATGATCGCATCACCTCAAAATATTTGGATCACCTCATAATGGTTGCATTGCTTCACAACGATTGCATCACATCACAATGATTGCATCACTTGAGAACGATAATCCCAACATTATTGCATCACCTCAAAATAATTGGATCACCTCATAATGTTTGCATCACCTCAAAATGGTTGCTATGCCATAAAATTGTTGCTTTTTCTGGTAGCGTTTCGCAAAATCCGAAACTCTTATTGCGAGGTACCGAAATACCCAAGTGTGTTTTTCAAAGCAAAGATTTACTAGAACCAAGCAAACATGGCGGTAGCCGATCAAGGTCAAAGGGAAAAGGAAAGCTTTTCCATAACCAAAACCCAATTGTTTTCTTTGTTTTTCTGAGTAAGGTTTTCATAATTTGTGGGTTTAGAGTGGTAAGGTGTGACTTCTTAGAAATTATTTTTTAGAATTTTTAACTTGGCATCCTAAATCTTTAAAAGTGACACCATGAAAAATCTCTGAATATGCCAAGTATGTAAAATGTGTTAAAAATTGGGTAAAATATGTCTAATTAGAGATTTGAAATTTGCTGACGGAGCACTGTGATTTTATCTTGATTCATAAAGCTTCAAATAAAGACTAAAATTCTGTGATTTGAAAGCAAAAGAGCCTGTAATCGTGTAGCTGTAACTGATTCTGCACATTTAGAAATATTTCAAGATTCTCGTTCAGGATTTATAGAATTCAATTTCAGCAACTGTAAAAACTGATTTTTGTGACGCCATTTTTTTATAGACACTTTTCTTTATGTATATAAAATTGTGCTCAGCAACTTTGAACACTAATTACGAGTCAACTTGCTTATGGAAGAGAATGGCATTTTTTGTTATTTCAACGATTGGGGGTTATTTCATTTTTGTACAGTTTTGGTTTGAATGAATATGCTGTTTGAAAATTGTTGAGCTATAGCTCTGGTTCAAAACCAAGCTTTTGTTTTCTTGTTATCCCTTTCTATCTTTTCTCATTTCAGCTGCCTGTTTTGCAAGCTCATTTCTCTGAATTTTCTTTGTAGCTGGTCACAAAAGGCAAGGAACGTGCACGTATCTTCTTGCATTCCAATGGAGTTATTCATGGAAGACGATGCAGATGATGAAATTATCCAACTTGAAATTTCTTAAATATTGTCTTTGATGTGATTCCATGCTTTGTTGAGTATTGAATTGTTCTTATAAAGTACCGACGTGTGACGTCATCAAAAATCTATTTTTAGAATTTCTTAAATTTGGCCATATAATCTGAAAGAACGACATAAAATACTTCTCAATGTGCAAAATTAGCTAGAAATGTCCCAAATTGGGCGAGATATGGCCAATGAAAGATTTCAAGTTTGCTAACGGATTACTGTTATTCTGGCCTGGTTGATAAAGTTATGAACCAAGACCAAATTACGGAGGTTTGATGGGACAAGAGCCTGTGCTAATGTGGCAATATCTCAGCCAAGAGCAAAAACTAGGGTGACTGAAACCATTCCTTGTAAGTTACCAAAAACGTGCTAGATATGCACCTGAATTCAAGGTTAACAACGAAAAAATATGTGAAGAAACAGAAGAGTTGGAGTATATATTTTTTGGATATTTGTCAAGTGACGAAAGCGATAATGATGATTCTGACAGATCTGATTGGCTACCATGATTTAGTTAAAAAGATACCTTGTGATCAAGTATTAGTTAACATTAAGAAAATATTGTAATCAATAGCATTCGCTTACCCTCTATTCGTGCTATGCTTTACTGTGTTGCCAAATGATGACGTCATCAATTTTTTTGCTGACATCTCCAAAACTCTGAGAAATATACACCATTCAAATCATAACATTAGTCAGGGCTGTTAGCCTCAGATTTTGAGAGAGTTATGCAAAATCGCATACCAGCATGAAACTTCGTCCACAAGGGTAGTTTTGGGCGCTGAACAAGATAAGATGCAGACCCCAGCTGAGAAATGCCCCAAAATGCTATTTTTAGACTGTTGTACTTGGTCCCAGGCTCCAAAAGCGTTAATTGTAAAAATACTGCCGCTAGTTGTGATAACAACATGAAAGTTAGAAGAAAAAGGCAGTTTGATATGCTCGAAAAGATAGGATGCAAACCCCAGCTGAGAAATGCCCCCAAATGCTATTTTTAGACTGTTGTACTTGGTCCCAGGCCCCAAAAGCGTTAATTGTAAAAATACTGCCGCTAGTTGTGATAACAACATGAAAGTTGGAAGAAAAAGGCAGTTTGATATGCTCGAAAAGATAGGATGCAGACCCCAGCTGAGAAATGCCCCCAATTGCTATTTTTAGACTGTTGTACTTGGTCCCAGGCTCCAAAAGCGTTAATTGTAAAAATACTGCCGCTAGTTGTGATAACGACATGAAAGTTAGAAGAAAAAGGCAGTTTGATATGCTCGAAAAGATAGGATGCAGACCCCAGCTGAGAAATGCCCCCAATTGCTATTTTTAGACTGTTGTACTTGGTCCCAGGCCCCAAAAGCGTTAATTGTAAAAATACTGCCGCTAGTTGTGATAACAACATGAAAGTTAGAAGAAAAAGGCAGTTTGATATGCTCGAAAAGATAGGATGCAGACCCCAGCTGAGAAATGCCCCCAATTGCTATTTTTAGACTGTTGTACTTGGTCCCAGGCCCCAAAAGCGTTAATTGTAAAAATACTGCCGCTAGTTGTGATAACGACATGAAAGTTAGAGGAAAAAGGCAGTTTGATATGCTCGAAAAGATAGGATGCAGACCCCAGCTGAGAAATGCCCCCAATTGCTATTTTTAGACTGTTGTACTTGGTCCCAGGCCCCAAAAGCGTTAATTGTAAAAATACTGCCGCTAGTTGTGATAACGACATGAAAGTTAGAGGAAAAAGGCAGTTTGATATGCTCGAAAAGATAGGATGCAAACCCCAGCTGAGAACTGCCCCTGTGTGCTATTTTTAGACCGCTGTCCTAGGTCCAAGTCCGCGGAAGTGGTTATCCTTATTACTTTGATAAACTCTTTTATTTTGGTTTTCGAAGGAAATTTACATAGGGAATTAAGAATCTTTTTTCATTCTCCTGCAGAATATTGATAAAGGTTTTGTGCAGTCTAGCTTAAATAATTTAAAAAAGTAATCGAACAGAATTTTAGTGGAAGAAATCTGATACCTTCCTTTTCAAACCCAGTAAATGAACCGGATGTTGTAATGGTTTCATTCCATTTCCTTCAAAAGTTTACCTTAGTGATAGGATCTATTGTCTTGTTTAACAATAGCGATGGGGCCATCGAAATTGCAAACAATTCATATACGTTTTTTTGAGAAATAAGACAATGATACGTGGAAATGTCTAAGAAAATATTTCAACTGGTTAACCCCCATAGCGAGTTGACCAGACCTAGTTCAATGAGCAAAGAAATACTGGAGACAAATTGGGAAAGTTGTTTTTTTTGCCAAGAAACGACATCAGAGGTACTAGAATGTCCAGCAAGGAAAGGCACTCACTCCGATAAAGGTTTAGGATACAAAAGCATTGCAGAACAGCTTGAAAGGTTTCAGGGCATTGGTGAGCTTCCTTCTTTCCTTGATACAAGGACAGGCTTAACAAGCAACGAGGTATTAGCTGGCAATCTTTTGCAAAATGAGGCAAAATTTCATAAGCGTTGCAAAAATAAATATGACGACTACCATTACCAAAGGGTATGTAGGAAAAAAAGAAAGAAACAGCTGATGTTGAAATCGCTCAGGCCCCACCTAGCACACGCCCAAGGTACAGCGCAGATAATTTCAAAGTTAGGTGTTTTTTTTGTGAAAAGGATGATTTGGAAGTGAATTTGACAAACGCTCAAACACTCGTGACGCGGTAAAAGAGCTCTTTGATGAAAAACTCTTAGCCAAGTTAAGCGAAGGTGACATGGTAGCAGTTGAGGCCCGATATCACAAGCAATGCCTTGCCGCTCTTTACAACCGTCTGAAAAGCTCTCATCGAACAAAATCTGTTCACGAAACAGAGGACGCTATTAGAAAAAGGGCAGTGTTGGCTGAGATTATTGATTATCTTAGGGACATGGTAGAATCTTCCAAGAATATTTCCGTATTCAAGTTAAGCTGTATCAAAAAGCTCTTTTGCGATCGTCTTGTGGCGCATGGTGCTACTGCAGAAAGTGTAAAGAATGTGCACAGTACTCGTTTGAAGAATGACATCTTACATCACATCCCAGAGCTCGAGGAAGAAAAGCAAGGAAACAATGTTCTCCTAACACCCAAGGAAGAAACCTGTACCGCGATTTATCAGGCATGTCTAGAGAATGACCAGGATGATGGAATTTGCCTTTCTAAAGCTGCCAATATCATTAGGAAACATCTATTTTCGCATAAGATTGAGGACCCTTCCCAATTTCTTGCATCTCAAAAAGCTTCAGTACCCCCATCTCTTGTCACTTTCATCAGTATGCTCATTAGTGGAACACGCATAACTGATTCATTACCTACATCAGCACATAAGGCTTCACTCATGCTGGTATCACAACTAGCAGCAGTATTATTAGGATAAACGCTCTTGGGGCCTGGGACCAAGTATCACAGTCTAAAAATAGCATTTGGGTGCTTTTTTCAGCTGGAATCTGCATCCTATCTTTTCGAGCATATCAAACTGTCAATTTCTTCTAATTTTCATGCTGGTATCACAACTAGCAACAGTATTATTAAGAGAAACGCTTTTGAGGCCTGGGACCAAGTATCACAGTCTAAAAATAGCATTTGGGGGCATTTCTTAGCTGGGGTATGCATCCTATCTTTTTAAGCATACCAAACTGCCCCATTTCTTCTAATTTTCATGCTGGTATCACAACTAGCAGCAGTATTTTTTACAAAAAACACTTTTGGGGCCTGGGAACAAGTACAACAATCTAAAAATAGCATTTTGGGGCATTTCTCAGCTGGGGTCTGCATCCTATCTTGTTCAGCGCCCAAAACTACCCTTGTGGACGAAGTTTCATGCTGGTATGCGATTTTGCACAACATTTTGGCTAACAGCCCTGACTACATCGAGAACTATCGATTGAGACCGTTTTCACTCAATTTACGCGTATTTTTGCCCCGCTACGAGTGTTTTACTGGCAAAAAATGTCCCTCTGTGACGTCATCAAAAACCACACTTCCGGTCGAAATTTCAAAGAGCTCATCTCGGATTTGGAATCAGCATGGTCGAATTGCTATTGTTGTGAAATAAAATTCAGAGTTAGGTTGAAGTTCAGATTGTGGAGGAAAATTCTCTGCCTATTATAATTCCCCTTTTTTCAATGAATAACTATTTTATACCAAAAGCCTCTATTGAACTGGACTTGCTACAAGTCTCTCTCTTTAAAGAAAGGGAAAAAGGAAAAAATTGCGTTTTACCTTTCTTTTTTTCCTTTTTCCCTTTCTTTAAAGAGAGAGACTTGTAGCAAGTCCACTATTGAACAAGTGAACACAGGTAAAACGCCCAGATTGGAAATTTTGTCATGCACGGCCGATTTCCCGACCGCGAACTTAGCCGCACAATATTGGCATACACTATATCTTTATATTATATCTTTATATTTATTATATGTAAATTTTAGTCACGCAAATCGCACTTCGGTCCCAGGGGAATCACTTGAAATTTTTATTTAGGGGGATGGGGTCCTTCCGATAATTTTGGGTAATATTTTAAATATGCCCATCTTGATTTTAACTACGCAAGCTCAGATTTGGGCGCTTCGCCCGCGCGCACAAAAAATGTCAAATGGAAATCGGCCCTAAATCTGAACTAAACCTGAAGGTCGTCAAGCACAACAACAGAAACAACAACAGCAACACCTAGACATAAAGACATGATTGAGACGAGAAGGCGCGAAAATAAACAGCCTAATAGCAGAAGGGCTTTCGTGTTTTATAAGTTTATCTTCAGAGAAAATAAGGAGGTAAGAATTGATACTTCAATTGATACTTATTAACCTTCAATAAGTTCTTCAAACCTGTTATTTGATATCTCTAGGAAAGCAACGAAGTCCAGGTTGGTAGCCTACATATACTTTCGTCTTGGTCTTGAAATTAAGTTCAATATGCAACAATAATTAGTACAAGCTACATCAAGTTTGTTGGATGAAAATAAACATGTTGTCTGGAACACATAGATAAACCATGACACAATTCGCGAACCCGATCCCTTAGCTGCCGTCTAGATCTAGAGTAAATCGTTAACCACCGATATCTGTGAAGCTTGTTAGTTACTAGGTAAGTTCATGGAATTTTTTACAAAAGTTCAATGATTATTATACGAGACGCAAGTACAGATATCCTAATAAATAAATAAATTCAAAAGTGAAGGGAGAAAAAAGAAGGAAGAAAACAAGAGGGGAAGCACACACCTTTGCGTCTTCATGATCTTCTTAGGCATAAAGGGTTTGAAAATAAACTTACTTTACCATCTCATAACTTTACGACAGTTATTTCTAGAAATTTTTTAAAAAAGTCAGGTTCAATATTGTATTATTCATTAATCTAACTTTGATAAAGATCAGTAGTGAGAGCAAACTTTTCTAACCATTAATCAGCCCACTAAAGTTTCTTGTTTCCAGCAATATTTTACACTTCGCAAGTTATACAGAAGTACTTTGTCAATATTATGAAATTTATAAATTTGTGTGTAAGTATCTGACATATATTTTCAAACTAAGTATTGATACATGATATGGAAATATACTTTAAATGAATGCAAATCTCTCCTTCTAACTTGTGTCTTAATGTATGATTTCTGGATCACAGGGGTATATAAATACTGCTATGCCTGAATCATTTGTTAAAGAGCATGTGTTCCCTGCTGCCAAATACACAAATCAGTTGCAATTCAATTTACAAAAAACTTCAAAAGTGGAAAATTTGCAAACAACATTTGAAAAGCCAAAGCCCCTTATTATAGAAAAATTGCCAAAATCTGAAGATGTTACAGCTTGTCATACATTGTCATCAGATGTCAAATCAAGCACTTCCTCTTTAACAAATCATCGCCTGGATCTGGCCATGAAACTAGCAAAAAGAGATGTAAAAAAGCTAAGATCAATGCTTGATGGTCAGCATGTAGATTTGTCAAAGTACATTTCTAGCCAAGAGCAGCAAAATGATATTAGGGATTTTCACAAAGGACAACTTGAAGATAAAGCCATTGACAATAGGCAACAACAAAAGCAGCTGAAATTTGCAGGCAATGAAGTCAGTAAAGCAAAGAAACCAAGCATTGGGAAAGTTGTTTCAGGTAATTGTGAATCTATGAGTAACAAAACAAAAAAAACGCATTTAAGATTCTTTGATTCTGAAGGGGATGAGGTAGACAAGAAAAAGATAGGGGAACATAGCAAGGAAGAGACAGCACAACTAAAATTAGTTCAGTCAAAAGATAAGGACTCAACAGACATAAAGAGATTGCAAAAAGAGCTACAAAAGTACATGATGCGACTGGATGCAATTTTAGAGCAGAAGGATAGTAAGAGAGTTGGTTGGACAGGTAATGGAAAAGGAAGCACAAATGAGCAAGAAATTGAGCTAGCTAAGAAAAAGAACAGAGCTGCAGAACAAGCTGCTAGGTCAGCTAGGATCTTATACATGCTACAGAGAAAGGTTTGAATCATTTGATGTATGTTACCAGTAAGAATGTAAAACATTCATGAATGCAGGCCTGGCGGTTTGAGGCAAGCTATAGCTCCCGCTTGCCTCCACGCTCCCCTCGCAACCTGAGGCGAGCTATGAATTGCTCTCCTAAACAGAACATGAAGGGAGAATCGCTCTCCTAAAATTTCCATTCATTTGCCCTGAAAAAGTACAAGGGTTAATTGGTTTATTTTTGTAACAGCGATTTCTTCCGTCATTGTATTTTTTGCAAATAACTTTTTGCTTGTTGGGCAGTTTTTGCTATGATAGGCATGAACTTCGATCTATTTGGAAAAGGATGGTTAAGCGAAAGGTACATTGTAGCGATTAGAACCTTTCAATCTTAATAAAACAGGCATATTTTTGGAAGGAAAGTCGAAGAAATTGGTAGGAACTGTAGATTGGGGGATATAATAAAACACCAGGTCCCTTCCAGCAATAGAAACAAAACTACCCCTCAAAGAGAACAGGGTACTCTGTCTTGCAGATCAAAAACAACAACCAAAACATGGAAATCCATTATCCAGCGGCATTTACTGAAAAAACCCAGATTGGGTGAAAAACTATAACGGCGACATGTTTCGCATTATTGTCAAAGCATGATCATCGTTCCATCTAGCAGTTTGTGAATCTATCTACTATATAAACATGACAGACCGCTTTTGTGTAGACAGAAGGAGTTCGTTTTCACCTTAGGACTCTGTTGGTAACATTTTCAATAGGAAAGCGGCACTGATTGGACAACCTAAATGTGCTCACGTTTTCTGATTGGCCTATTTTGATCCAAAACTGGGTATTTTAGCGTAGAGTTTTCCATCTATGTTCTGACGTTTTATACTCTGAAGAGTAAAAGTTTGTTTCGAAATTTGTTTTTGAAAGCCATTTTCAAATTCTGTACAACAAAAAGACTGTTTGGCAAGAGAAATGTTGTTTTTGTGTTAAGCCAGCTTGACATGAAACTGAAAGAGTCTGTTCTTTTAAATACTTTAAGTAAAGGGGGTGCTTAAGTCACGGTTAAAGCAAATACAAATTGAAAGAAGTAAAACAGCATACTCCTGACTGAGGATATTAAAGGCAACCGACTGATACTGAAGGGGCTTAAGTCACCTGTCAATTGTCTTTAAAGTACATTCTATGTGTTACTGATTTAGCTTGCCTCAGCAAATGAGGGGAGCGATTCATAGCTCACCTATAAAAATACAAACGGCCAGGTCTGATGAATGCTCTTATTCAAATAATTGTTCAGTATGATTTCCTTTTGAAAAGACTCTATTCAATTTCATTATTTGTTATGTTTTGATTTACATTTTGTGGTTCAGTTGTTACCAATATTGTAGGGAATGTGTGGAAGAAATTGTCTTTTTTTGAGTTGGATGAAAATATGCTTCTACATGTAATTTCTACAATAATGAATGGTATTTGACAATTTGATAGAAACACTCAGGGGTGGTGCCAGCCCCAAAAATATTGGGGTGGACAGTGAAGGGGCAGAGCTGATAAAGGGGTCAGGGTGAGAAATCAGTGCCACACCAGACGAGAGACTGTGCTCTTATTGATAACCAAGTTTGACATATTTTGTAATCCTCAATAGAAGAATTCAATTTCATTGAGTAGAAGTGTTAAATTTCATAGGCAAAGGTTTACACAAATAAAAACTAAAAAAATGCCATCAGAGTGATATATTTAGCTAGCAGTAGTTTTAAACTTTTTAATGAGGCTTTCCATCTCTATTTTATCTGCCATATCTTGCTTTATGCTAATTTTAACAAGGTTTTCCAACCTTTCGTCTGACATTAAGGCTCAAAGCTAATTGTGATGCGGCTGTGGCAACTGGTGCTGCAACTATAATCTCCTTAAAGCTTAAAAAGTGTTTGGGTACAAGTTTCAAAGTTAATATTTGCCAAAAACCTTTAACTTGGAAGGAAGGCAAAGGCCACATTTTAAGAACCAACTGTTTAGCACTATAGAGCTGTGTTTTATAGATCATCCTCATTATAGTTTCTCACTATTTACAGAACTCATCCAACATACTGTACTCTGTGTCAGCTAAGATCTGAAGAATAACCGTAACTGACAATTGAAATGAAAAAAGTTCCAATCTCTGAGAAGAAAACTTATACCCCACCTTATTTTTGAAATCCAATTTTGGAAAAAGTAGAATATTGATCTTAAAAAAAGTGGGGTGTAAGTCCACGCCATGGTGCTGCCCCTGGAACCACTGAAAGACTTTTATAGCTAATTATTTAGTTATGCCAGTTTAATAATGTCATTTTGATAATGCCTGTCTGTCGTCCAATTTTATGTCGTTTTGCTTCTAAAATAAACAGGTGCAAGAAATTCAGGATGAACTACAATCGAAAGAAAATTCAATGAGGCACACAAAAAAGGTTTTGATTTTTGTATCTATTTCTGCGAAATGCTTGATTTGATCTTTTTCCGTGATATGATTTCTCAGCCATCATTTTCATTAGATGATAGTGAATTTTAAAGAAACATGTTGATCAGAAATCTACATGTGCTTCCGAAATCCCAGTTTTTTAGAAATTTTGTCTTATCCATAAAAGGGTAACATGACAGTTTAACGAGAAGAATCTTTTATTTCATTTGCTATGTAACCTTTGGTTTTGCTTTCCAAACAGATACTGCCTTGTGGGGGTCACATTTTTTCAGAAAATAAATAAAATTTATTCAATTTTCAGAGCCATTCCCTTTCACGGTTGGCAGCAGCTCATCGTTCAGCAGTTCGTGCCTTGCAGATGTTTGTTAATCATGCTCCTGCATATCATGAGCTTAACAATGGTTTACCTTCCATGTATAAGGAGCTAGGGCTTCTCATACAACAGCTGTCATTTCTATCATCTCATTATGAGAGCGGGAAAGACATGCCTCGCTTTGATTTGGACTTGCTCCCAAAGACTAAGGTACTCTATTTCTTTCTTTGAAAAATCGTCTATCTCTTAACTTTCATGTGAAGAAAACTTAATGTCATATGGTCACTGACATTTTTAAATGTCTTTAAATGCAAAACAGAAATCAACTCTGTCGTGCCAGCAACACACCTGTTACAGAGATAAAGACTGGAGAGAGAGAGGTCTCTCTCTCCCTGCCTTAATTTCTCCTGTGCATCTCTCTTCCTTTATTGCTTCTCTGCATTTTCTAATCAACAAAAGCTAACCAAGTTCAGTTAGAAAGAGTTTACAGGCTACTGTCCTTGAAGTTGATTTTTTATAATATTCTTTATCGTGCCTTGGATACATGCATTTTATATTCAGAAATATAGAGAGCTTCATCAAAAGCAGCTTTTCCTCTAGAAGAAAGATGAAAACTATTTATTTTGAACCAAGTTTTTCCAAACGGCGCAATTTTTGTTTCTATATTTAGTAAGCTACATGTTAATTTGAAGTCTTTAAGATTTTGAATTTATAGAAATTGTCTGATTAAACTGTTATTATGCATTTTGTAGAAACTCATTTCATCCTGGGACCCTCAAGACAAAAATGCCATTGACGGAAAACAATTGCAGCCTACCCAGAAGGCAAAAGACAGTACCGCCAGGATTTTTGATCAGCACAGCAAAGATCTCTTTCTTGAAAAGAACAAGGGCTGGATGATAAAAAAGGCAAAGGGGATTGGGTTCCAAACTGCTGATGGTATTTTTGCATGAAATATTGAAATGAAATTTAAAACATTTTGTTGCAATGTCCTTTTCCCTTTTTTTGGACATTCCTTAAATTCTTCTTCTGGTAGTTCTAAGAGGTAGCTGCTAAATGAGCCCTTGGTATACGATGAAAAACTTTGTGACCGTTTTGAAGGGCGTTTGATGTCTTTGTGAATCTTTTGTTTGACGATTTTACATGTGTTTCACTCACCCAAAAGATGATTCAGTGTTTTATGAAAATTCTTTATCTCTTATATTTTTATGTTCACTAGCCTCTTTTATGATTTTTCATGTTGATGTTAATATGGTACCAGAATCAGTTTTTTAATCTGCAGCAGAATGTTTTTTTCTTTTGAATGTGTCTCACATGTTTCTCTAAAATGTTTTTGTTCGCTTCAGAACCAACACCAGAAAGACAGGCAATTTTGCAAGCAAGCGAAGATGCACTTGAACGAGCGAGAGACTCAGTGTCTTTCCTGACAACCGTATGTTTTTCTATCTTGTTATTGCTTTGATTTAACTTTATTTCCAGACCATTACAAATTTGTGAAATTTTTCAACCACTATCCTTAGGTACTTTCGTTAACAAGTGATTTGTGTAATATTTGATTCCACAATATCTATTCTTCATGTAATTTTGTATCGATCATGTCTTTATTCAGAGAATATATCAATCAAGCTTTTATTATGTGCTGCAAGAAGAAAGAAACTTGAAATCATTACGAAATATCTTAACACACTTCGATGTTGATATGTTACTGATTATAAAAAGAATCCTTTGAAGTTGTTGGACCCACGTCTTATGCGATTAAGATATATTGTGTGCAATTTTAAGTTTCATAGCTGTTATCTACTATAATGATTTGATTGTTAAATGCATACTATATTTACTTGTGAACCTGCGATTATGAAGACTTGCGATTATGAAGACCTACGATTATGAATACCTGTGATTATGAAGACCTGCGATTATGAAGACGTGCGATAATGAAGACCTGCTGTGCATACGAGGGTTTCTTTGATTATAGCCATTGTGTCCAGATAGATTGCAGTATCATGTACGATTGTTAAAACCGCTGACAAAATACTGGCATACATTCAGCCATTTTGTTTGCTTGATTGACAAGCTATCCGTTCCTTCGTTGGTTTGTACCAAGCTACTGCTTCATAGAAGCATTCTTATTGTACGGACTGCCTGTAAGAGCATTTAAAGATAACACAGATAAGCCTCAACATAGCATACTTAGTGATTTTTGCCCGATACATTTCAGAGTATGAACGTCGGATAATAACTATACAGTACCTTGAAAGCGGAGCGAGAGTACTGTGAATGAAACTCATCTCTGAACCAGCTCAAGAGTCTAAGGGAGAAAATTATCTTTCTTTCTACACAAGTCGGAATATTTTTCTTTTGATGTAGACAGATTCAGAACACATAAATGAAAAGATGACCTTGCTCTCTCTCTCTCTCTCTCTTAAATTTTTATACAAAAATTTTTGTAAACCCGGAGTCATTGATGGTTTATCCTGGATGGTTTCTTTAAGAAAACAGTGACTCTAGCTTAAAAAGTAAAACGACAAACAATTTTTTTTCAATTTCAATTTTCGGAATTGCCTGTTAGTGATTAAGGAATTATTGAATAAACAATTCAAGAAATATGATATTGATTTTTACTTTTTGAAGTTGCGGTTTTTGTTTTAGAACGTGGAAAACGAGGATGTAAAGGTTACCAAAAGTCACAGAAGAGCCATCAAGGATAAGAAATCTGTGTTGTTTCCCCACCGGATAAAGGTTCTATTTAACTGCTTTTAAGATCAATTTTCTATACATTATTGCTCTATGAATAAATTGTTAATCGTGTGATTTTATCATGAGATCATGTAATTTGCTTTTTGAACTTAAGAAACTGAGATGTTTTGACAGAATAGAAAGGTTTAGGATATCTTACAAAAGCAAATCATACAAATACTTGTGAGTGACCGTGTCTATGCCATGAGCAAGCTGATCAAAAAATCGTTTTGTTGTGATCTATGTATGTATTTCCTGCTCTTTCTGTGAAATTCAGAATGAAAACATTCTTCATAATGTCTTTTGAAAATAACTGAAGATAAATATTTTTGAAGATGAGGAAGTGGAGTTTTTGATGCAAACTGGCACGTTGAAAACCAAAGAATCTGTGCTTAGTAATTGAGTCTTTTTTTCATCGTAATCCTATTTCTAAAGTTTATCACTTATATTACTGAAATTAAAAGACCTTTGCACATATTCCTCTTTTTCTCGTTTGTTTCAAACATTTTTACGTTTGTTTCTAAATATTTTCACGTTTGTTTCAAAAACTACAATAATCTTAGTCATAACAATCAATTAGCTGCAATCATTTAATCGCAAACAGTATCAGGTTTAAACATTGATTTCTATACATTCAGCGTCATTATTAGATAACTATTGTCGCTTATAATAAATAAAGGCGTTGATAACAGCAATGTAATCTTATAGAATTTCAAAGCTATATATAGCAAAGAAACATTAAAATCACTGTTATCTTTTTAGAAGCAACGACAGCGCAGAACTTTGGCTTCTGATCTGAATAAAGATCACCATTTAACTTCAAATCGTAAAGCTGCCCATGGAATGCATTTTGCGAAACAGACAGTGTCATCTGTGTTGAAGTCACATCCTGAAGTAAATTACGAACAAAGAAAGACAAGACCTAGGTCACCAACAAGAAGCCACGTACCAGATGACGTTTATGTCACCCACCAGTCACCTAGACAAAGAGATGCAGATATTGTAAGTAGTCAACTTGTTTTTCATTCAGATCACTTGCTCCAAACTGAATCTTCATGTCTTCTCCTTCTTATCATTTCCACTTTTTGCCAATATTTTAAATAATATTTCAATTGTAACCAATACCTACATTATATCTTTAAATGTTAATGTATCTTTTAATGTATCTTTTAATCATTCCTATCCATTTCAAATATGTTCACTTTTTCCTTGTGTCGTTTTATTTTTAAAGACTTTGCTGGCTCTGTGAAAAACATGTTTATGATGTGCGCTTGGCTAACTAAAATATCTTGTTGTTTTCGTGAATGTAGTTGAGGAAGGCAACTACATCGCCACGTAGGCTACATCAAAATTCTGGCATTCAACAAAATGATGTCTCTCGTCCTTCTGATTTCGTTGACCATGATTATCGTGAAAAATTAAGAGCTCTGACTGAGAAAGAAGCAGCCAGACAAGTTTGGCTCGATGTGGAAGGAACACGAGAGGTAATCAACTCTTCATCCAATTAATATTCTTATATTTGTACCAAATACACTTAAGTCATTACCACCATTGTCTGCACGACTACAGTTTGATTCATTTAACTACAATAGACATTGTAGTTAGATGACAATAGAGATGTCATTTATGACTCAATTTTCACCAGTGCATCAAAAATCATTTGTCAGATAATTTCATTCATATCGCTTCAAGATCATTTAGTATTGCTTGAGCTTTTTAACTTCTACAGATGCAAAGGCTGCAGAGTTTAAGGAAAACAGAGGAGGAAAGAATCGGCGAATTAAGGTACTAAATAACTGAAAGGGCATCTGTGTATTGTGAAAACACAAGATATCATAGAATAAGCCCATAGGATAACGTTGGCTTTCCGTCTCATAGAAAGTTGTTTCATCGTGTCCCAAAAGTACTGCTATGCTTGAGAATGCCTGCAAAGAGGTCGAACCACAGCAATCTCAGGGGTAATCAATTTCGTAAGGGTAGCAGTGGTAATTGCCAAGGAACATCCCCGTCCATTCAATCTAGCCCTTTCGTTAGTTTTTACACTACTGTGATTCAGGATCAAGCAACTTTACCTCTCTTTTACATTTAAAGAAACATTCTATTCTTGCCTGCTGCTTGAATTTTGGGTTATACTTGCTTTTGTGTTTCGTTGTGTCATTCTTCGCGAACACAAGTTGATCTTCAACTAAAAACGAGTGCCTAAGTCTTCGATTAAGCGCCACCCTATAATCCCCTCTCAAGTAGAACAGAAGTGTAAAGTGTATGAAAATTATATGAAAAAGGATAAAGACAGTTATTTACATCATGTTTTGTTTTCTAAATCTCATGAATGTTTATGATGTTTACAAAGTATTTTTTTACAAGGGATTTTTGCAATTGTTAAATGGAGATAGATTTCCAACCTTCTTGTGACATCCGTATACTTTCCTTTAAATTACAGAAGTGGATATATGAAAACAACAGCAATTGTAGCAGACGCGGAAAAGAAAATTAGAGAGAGATTGCAGCCATTGCTGGAAAAGGCAGAGGCAAGTCTCTCTCACATTTCACTCTCTTAAGAGTTGTCCAATTTTTCGACCAATTCTGTCTAAATCTTTGCTTTCACATTCTGTGCACAAGTTTATGCTTCAAAATTATATTATATGCAATACCTGCACGAGTTTTGTACGTTGAAAACTTCTAAACCTGATAGTTTTATATTTATTGATATCTGATAGTTTACATAAGTTTCTCGTATCTCATAACTCAAAATAGCCTGAATCTTTCTGAATGGGAAGTTTCTCTATTGACAACCGGCAGTATATATGACACAAGAAAAATAGTGAGAGCCGCACCTAGTGTGCCCCATTTTCTCGTTTTTAGTATTAGGGTTGTTGCCCGAGATTGTTGGAGGGTCCTTTAAAAACCTGTTAGAAATATTTATCCGAATCCAGATAAATATTCTGGATTCGGATAACCCTCGTCAAAAGTTTTAGTTCACCTCCCTCACAGGGGTAAGCAGCCTATGTCCGCAATCTCTGTTATGCAAATGCCTCCTTGCCAAAGTTGTCTGCTGTTTCGCCGCGTAGTTTCTGGTGCCAATCCTTCTTGGAGTCAGGTTTAACGATTAAATGTACACTGGATATTCATTTAGATAGACTAATAAATAACATTTTATATATAAGCATTCATTAAGATATTGGCCATTCTCACCTTGCACGATTATTTAATTTCGCGACCCCAATCTATACTAGCTGCTATCCCTACAAGAAAGATCGAAGGAAGAACAATACAAGATGTCCGTTAAAAGGAAATTGGCTGATTTGGTTTCCGACACAGTACGTACCACTTTTTTATGTTCTCGAAATAATAATGTTGATATTATGCATGACTCTGTCAGGCTGCGATCAAGAATCACTTCGTATCACTATGTGTCACTGCAAACGGTAGTGACTAAGTAGCAATGAGAATTGTTTTATTAAAAACTCTCATCTATCAAGGAGCATAAACTAAGTCATTAAGGAGCTCAACCAAATCATTATGTTTTTAACTTACAAAAGTGGTAACAATCCAGATGTGGTAAATCATGCACTTAACGCCCCTGCCCATTTTAACAACCACTTTTAACGTCTCTCTGTAGGACAATGCAGGGAATATGGATAGTAGAACAACAAAAGTACACATTTTGTACTAGAAATTTTTGTAAGAATGTTTAAGAATCGCAATTAATGAAATCTAAGAATTAAGAGCAGTAATAAGGCTCGAATTTCATTGACTTTTTGTCAATATGTGTTGTTCAAGTTTATATAGAACAAGGGAATGTCATCAAAAATTCTGCTTAAAGGGGGCAAAAAGGCCAACATTCAAGTTGTAGACCAAAAAACAAAATCTTTCAGGGAATGTTTTCTCGGAAAAGGCCAACATTTATAAATTTAACCTAAGTTTAACACATACATAATGAAACAAATTTGTGTTAACACTTTTGCAGAGTTTGCTCAATCAAATATGCACAGATAAGGAGAAAACTCTGTACTCTTATTTTCCCTAGACAGTACATGGTACACTGTAATGACAAAATTGAGTCTTAAGAACATGTCTGTTTGATTTCCAATTATCGTTTTTACTCAGAGTCCAATCGTGCCTACAGCCGTTAGCAGGAGTTTTTAAAAATTGATATCATCTTTAGGCGGTATCAAGAGGTGATATTCTCGCTGACCTTATCTTAGATGACTTGCTCAACGAAACCGTCAGAGAACTTTACAGGTAATTTTTTTATTAATGCTAAGTTTCTTTGGTACTTGGTCTTCTCAGGTGCCTTTTCGATAACCTGGTATTTATTGAAGAACTAAAGCTAGCTATTTACCTCTTGATATTTCGTTTTTCGTGTCGAGAAAGAGTGCTTCTGATGTTTTAAGAAGTTTTAAATTGTTTAGATTAGAAAACGAAGAAATAAGAGAGGCTAATGCTGCCCTTGAACTGATGAAGCCAACTGTTAAAGAAATTGCCGAAAAAATAACTGATTTTGAGGTAAGAGAAACTTTATTATCTCTGATCCTTCTGCGCTAGCGATTAAGTTAAAAAGCTTTTTTAAAAGATTTAGTACCCAGAGCATTTTGGGCGTGCACTGATAACTGCCTATCTTCAAGTAGCTGCTAAAGCACTTTACTTTTCACAAGCAGCTGGAATTTGACTTTCACCTCACCTCCTTTCTATGCATGGCCCTTAAAACACATGGGAATATATTGCATTTTGATGTCAAATCAGCCTAGCATTATTTGTTTTTGTTTTCAATATTGTAGTTCCTTTAAGGTTTACTGTACTCCTGACTAAATAAACCGTGCAAAATGATAATGATTTGCCCACTGTATGGCACATCATACCTGTCAAGAATCAGGAGATCAATCAATATCCATATGCAGGATATCAGAAGTTTGCCATGACATAATTAAAACTACAGCTTGCTAGATATCTAGAAGGGTTGGTTGTCTCCAAAAATTATGCGATTGATGTCATATTTAGTGTGACAAACGGTTGACTTGCTTTGGGCAGCAAAGCAGGCATTTGAATCAGATCTTATAGTAGATAGCGACATCACAGCTCTGATACTGCAAACTAGAGCAATCGCGTAGCCCCACATGCCAATTATGTAGATTCTTTCAAAGCATTTCTGGAGTTATAGGCTTGAATAATTTAATTTCACGGGATAGGGTGACATCAGAGATGTGGTCAGAAGGTGGTACACAGAGGGTGTTGTTCCTCTGTGCCCGCGATTTTTAACTCACGGTTATCATACACACCATTCATCATTCGTCCTTTTCTATTGCCCCGAAGGGCAACAGGTAAGGATTACACCTACTGATGTAAATATGAAAGGGCGCCTTTACCAACATGGTTCAACCACCACCCGTACTCATTGTGGGATAAATATTGGCGCATGCGCAGTACACATTTTGTGGCTATTCTCTTTCCTGTGTTTGCAAAAGTTGTTTTGTCAGGTTTTGTTCGCAACATTACTAAAAGAGCTAGACTACAGATTTAAATACGCAGCGGTTTACTTCCTCAATTATTTAGACTGTTAAGACCGGATAGACTTTCTAGACTAACATAGTCTGGGCTTGTTGTGGTATGGTTTCCTTGTTATATTAATGATATTATATAACAAAGAAAAAGTAACCAAGCCCTACCATTCTGACTTGCACTTTTAACTCAGCTTTGTCACGATGTAGCGATCGAATCTTCTCTGTTCTCGTATCATCAATGGGGTTTCCTGAATAAGGCAATGCTTGTACAAAATTGCAGATTATTTCCTTTTTTCCAGAAAGAAGAAGAGCAAATACGTCGTCGATGGAAAAAGCTTCATTACAGTGAGCTGGATGTTGATCAGGAAAAAAAGGGTAAATGTTAAGTAGATAGGGAATTCCCGCTTCTGGCTTGCAGAGACCGATTGCGCTTGGGATGATTCAGCGGGACTTGGGAGCATTGTAGCTAACTCACATCTAAAGCAGTGAACCTTTCAGACAAGAGTATCTTAAAAAAAACTTTAAACTTTTGAATGTAGAAGTTACAGGTAAAATTATGGAATGAAAAGGACATAATTTTTAAGGGGACGAGCTGGACTATAATGTAAAACGAGTGCAAATTTGCGTTGAGAAAATTTTGGGGCCATTGGATAAAAGAAATAAGAGTTATTGAGATTAAGTTAATGAGTTATTGGGAAGGATATTCCTGCTCTTAAAATTCGATGGACCCCCTTGATCAATCTGCTTCTTCATATTCAACTTGAATATCCATATCAATGGAAATAAGGATCTGAATTTTTATGCATCTTTTTATTATCCCCCCCTCAAATAAGAGGCCCCCTCGAAGTTATCGAATAAGCGCCCCCTTCGAATAATCCTTCAACCTTCAGAAACGGGCGCTTATTCGAATTTTCAACCAAAACATAACTGGAAGGTTATTCAACAAGAAAGATTAACGAACAACACAATTTGCACCCGAATTTACTTTTTAAATAAGCGCCCCCTCGATTAAGCGCCTGCCTCGAATAAGCGCCCACCCTGGAGCCTCAAAAATTAAATAAGCACCCGGGCGCTTATTCGAGGCATTACGGTAATGCATATTATTGCGTTCCCACATCTACGTAAGACGTACAACCTAACAATTGGGGAATCAAATGAAAAAGCATCCAGCTCCCGATCAAAAACGAATTCCCCCTCCTGCGAGAAGAGCTTTCTCAGTCTTGCAGATCTAAAACACCGACCAGAGCATATAATTGCACACGTTTGCTGCCACTGTGCGCATTTTGTCTTTTACCGTAGAAAATGTTCAATAAACGAGTTAAAAACGTATTTTTTATGATGAAACAAGCATGAAAGAAACTGGTAATACTAAGTGACCTTTTCTTTGCTGCTATATGAAAGTTAAAATAAATTGATGACAAAAGAACGTTTTAATTAGCAAATCCTTACTCCTCTCTTGTGATTTTGAATCATTCCTCTCAATGCAGTGTAATTTGAGTAATGCGCCACATAGATATAGTATTTCTATGTGCGCCACTCAGAGTCACAATCTGAATAATGCATGAAGAAAATAAAAAAACCAACGACGAAAAAGAAGCTAAAACTGGTGTTTGCAGTGAGGTCTATAATAGTGTCCAAGTAAGGTAATTGTCCAGGGAGAAAGATATTGGCAAGTATCTTGTGATAGTCAGCATCAAAAATAGAAAATTTCTTAACCTTAAATCAGGCCTTAAATTTGGAAGAAACTGACAGATTTCGGGACTTCGATGCATTTATGAATCATTTTTTGTTCCTGATGATTCAAATTTATCGTGATTAGCGATTGAAACAATTACTGTACTGTCATTAGCAAGGTACTAAATGTTGCCCATTTTTGCGTCACAGGCATATCAAATGTGGAGCGATCTGGAAGCAGCTTGCACAAAGCTAGGCCAATCATATTCACTGCTGCTATCGAGGAAAACAACGAATCCAGATTGAAAAGAACATCACAATGTAAGTGAATCGCAGCTGTTACTGCAAGCTACTGGATTTGCAACATCCTCTTAATAGCAAAACATAAATATAAAAATAAACCTATGAAACTTCATACAGATTTATACAGAGCTATCAGAATGACAGACCCTTTAAACTCAACTTTTTCTTTATGCAATATTTATAAGGCTACCGAGAGGGGCAGGAGCAAGTTTTCCTAGGGCTTCGAGGTCTAGAGGCACTTCATAAAGTAATGAATTCCATTCTAATAAAGTAATTAATCAAGGTAACATGCCTTAAAAATAATAAAGCGTTTTAAAAGATTGCAAGAAAATAACTGCAAGAAATATTCTAGTATGTATTTTGAGCTAATTTAACGGGAATGGTCGCAAAAATTTCCTGCTCCCTTCGCTTACAGGGAAATTGTCTTTCAGTTTTGTACCAGGGCCTAAGCGCCCTCACAGCGACTCTGAATATTTAACATGAAATTCTTACCTTGTTTTTCATAAACAGAAGTCTTTGGTATATTGGAAATGTTTAAAGGCACCAATTATTCACAAAAAGCACGAATATGGTTTTACCTCACAAAACAAAACGCAGATTTTCTGACAAGTGAATGCTAAGCAGTCTTGAGCTGGATAGCTTAGCATACACCCTCCATCCCCTTCCAAGAACGCGCCTTGCGCTGAATAGAGTTACTCGATAGATTAAAAAGCCTCCCTCCAACCAATGCTCAACGATTGCTTTATCATTAATAGATAAAAGCAGTTCATCCAATTGATTCAAAAAAGGTATCAATTTCAATTTCCAAAGTTACCTTATAATTTTTACTATATCCAGGTACAGATGAACCTAAGAATGCAACTATTCCAATTCCCGAAAATACTGAGTTTATCCCAACACATATGAGAGCAAGTATTTTGTCTTACTGTCGTCGACATGACAGCTACTTGAAACGGACAGTCTCCGAGGAACTGGATAAATTCAATCCATGGACGATTGTGGAGAAGTAAGTCACTTTGGTGTTAAAAACGATAGGGTGTAACTTAAATCCAGGCCTCGCCGTTTTTATTCTGGTAGGTGAGCTGTGAATCGCTTATAGCGAGCTAAATCAGTAACACATAGAATGAACTTTAAAGGCAATCCCCTTTAGTATCTGTTGATTGCTTTTAAATAGTCTTGAAATCAAGGAGTATGCTGTTTTACTTCTTTCAATTTATATATGCTTTGAACGTAGCCCAGACACCCTCTTTGCTTAAAGGATTTAAAAGAATGAACTCTTTCAGGTTTGTGTGATGCTTGCACAACACAAAAGTAACAATTCTCTCACCAAACAATCTTTTTGCTGTGTAGATTTAAAAATGGCTTTGAAAAACCAGCCGACAGGCAAAAAATTTATTGCAAAAAATGCAATGACGGGAGAAATCGCTGTTACAAAAATTAACCAATTAACCCTTGTAGGTTTTTCAGGGTTCTGTGAATACGAAAAGGGCAAATGAGTATGTTGAGGAGGGCAATTAACAGCTCACCTCAGGTTGCGAGGGGAGCATGGAGGTGAGCACAAGCTATCGCTCTCCTCAAATGGCCAGGCCTGTTAAATCATACAAAAAAACTTTCTTCTGTGCTTGCAATTATTTTCTGTATCCTGTACTTATTCCCTTAACCTTTTGAAAGTCTGTCTTTTTTCCTGTCATACCATCAGCATAGTGATAAACAACTCGATAGCCAGTACCTACAATTTATTGTGATAATTCTTCCCTAATATTTTATTTGTAGTACCTTCTCAGTATCCATTTAAAGGAAGCTGACTAAATAAAGTCACTCTTTGGTAATAAATTAGTATAAACATATAACCTGGAAACAAATTTTTCTTGCAGGATTAGTGATGAAATTGTTGATGAACTTGTTCTTGGAGTTGAAAAAGAACTAAACATGTTTTGTGATGATTACATAGATGAGATCTATGCTGATGAATTCCTTAAAAATGACAGTGCAGTTTCTGAGTCTGTCAGTGATGTCCCCTGAAGCCTCTCAACCTAACCCTACACATATTGATACTGAAGATGGCACTTGCTGGTTTAGACCAACCACAACTGTCACTTATAGGCAGTGAACTCTTTATGACTGTGTGGTATAGATATTAAGAAAGTAAGATAACTCCAGCGTCATTTCAAAAAAGACATTTAAAGGCCCCATGTTATTTCCAAAAAATTTTATTTCATGCATAGCATTTAGCAACCTCAATTTTCATTTGGTTTCATTTAATAAGTCGTTCTATGATTGATCAATACAGACCGTTTCAAATAGATCATAGAATCCCAACAAAAACTTAAAGTTCTTTGCTGCATTCTTCCCAATTCAGCACCTAAGAATTTTTTAGAAGTTCAATGCCTAGTTATCATCCTTATGGCTAGCTCTAATGGATGTTTAATGCTATTAAAATTTATCAGATTTAATGTAAGAGTTCACTTGGTGTGTTCCATTTTTATATTATCAATTTGTGCCATTATCAATATTTCACAACTTCATATTGGTAAGAGTTAAGAAGAATCCATATATATAAAACATTGTTAATCTCCTGGTTGTCTAAGATAGAGACAAGTATTCGATTGTGTTTAAAGTTTAAAGCAGGTTCAAAAGGACTTGAGCTGATATTGGTAAAATATTAGAAAAGAAAGAAAACGCTTTAAGATGTCATATTTTAAGATTTGCTATATGCAGAAAAATTAATACCACTTGCTTTCTAGATGCTTATTACATTGTCTTGTGTGAAAAATTCTTGTAAATACCATGAAAATATATATTTTATGTATTTCAGCTTCTAAAGATCATCTTGTTATGTTACTTAAGAAGTTAGATAATACCTGTCCATTATAACCCAGTTTTCTCAAAGAATAAAGTTTAGTTATAAAATGGGTTTTCTGAATTGCACTGCATTTACAAATTTTACAACTTTCTTCCTTTGAATTGCATTGACCTATGGTGTTTCCATTTTCCTAAAATGTCCAGTATGTCCATATAGCAATTCGTCCACTATTTATCGTTTTTCAATTAGTCTGAGCTGCTTCTTCTTCAATCGCTTTAGCTTTGATGTATTCTTGATCTAAGAAGGAAAAAAGTTACTGTCAGCTAATAGGAAAGAAGCTAATAGGAAAGAAGATACAGCAAATGTTTGTGCCAGTCACACAAACAGATATCTGGATAAGGTTAAAAGACTAAAGTCTATATAGCTTAGCTTAGTATCAAATCTAGCCAAGTTTTGGTAAATTTTAATAATAAAACTATAATAGTTAGGTAGTCCTATTGCTCAACTTGACCTCTTTTTCTGTTCCAGTCATTTGACCAAAACATGATTTTGTCAGGATTGTGGGAAGCCTCATTAATGAATTGAATCAGTTGCTATGTTACTGTTCCTTTACAGTTACAAAAAACAGTTGGTAAATTTGCTAAAACTTCACTTTACACAAAGGTAAAAAGGAACAAGGATTGGATTAACAGTTCGGGTATTGGGATTGAATTTTAAGACTTCAACTAAAATCTTTCAATGATAGTATGGAAAACTTGGAATCAGCCAACATGTAGCTTTTTAGTATATTTTGTTTGGCTGGCCAACTTTGACCATCAACTGTAAAATATTTGGCTGAGAGCCATTCTAAACATGTTGACTTGTTGAATCTTCATGCAACATGCAACATTTTCTTACTTTAAGTAAATAACATAAAAAACAATATTGTGCTTTTCGGTTATCAGCTTTTCTCCCCAAGGTTCTTATCAATTTTTTTAAAATTATTTGACGCAATGTAGACATAACTTTCCAGGTAAACTCAGTCAGGGCCACATTTGCCTAAATTACCTCTTGAACTATTTCGGCTTTTTTAATATTTTCTTCTCGCCTTTTCTTTCTTTCTTCCATCTTTTTCCTTTTTTCCTCTTTTGCTTGTATAGCTGCATCTTTAAGTTCTTTTTCGAATGCCCTGATGGAGCTTTCTTCAGCGCGTTTCTTTTGTCGTTTTGCCCAGGTTGAATGTAATGCCTTGACGTTTATCATTTCGCATTTCCTGGAAAAAAGAGTGTTCAATATTCGATTAAATTTAAATCCCTTTAAAGACTTAGCTAAAATCACCAAACCTGGATCACTAAAACAAGTATGTAGCTTTAAATTACCATGACAAGAAATAACAAAGACAGCTAAAACTTTGATATAAACTTTAATATTGAATCGGAAACCTTTCAATATTAAACCTTTCAATACCTTTTCTTCTCTGATTTCCAAAGTCTTCCAGATTTTGGTTTTCCTTTAAGAGTTTTCATTTTGAAATGGATTCAAAGAATACGAGCGACTCGTTTGACAAGCTGCAACCCAAAAGTCAATTCGAACAAAAATTAGCTAAGATCTAAAGCCACATCCATTTTTGTTAGGCCATGTGAGTTTTCTTTTCCCGAAAATGGGCCTCGTTTCCATAAAATAAAAGGAGGTTATGAAATGGCGGGAGAAAATCTGGGGATCTTGGGACGGTCATGGCGTTGCATACATCTTGAAAGAATTCCATTTAAGAATGTTTAGGCAACAGGTGGGCTCGTTTACGATATTTAAGCAATTGGAAAATTGTTTTATTGAAGAATTTAAGTTTAATAATGTCGTTATTTTGTTTTGGACTTCGAGATTGTCCGACTTTCGGAGAAAAGTCCAAGCCTTTCAAACTCCAAAATTAAGGTACGGAGTTAGTCTAACTAAAGTCCAGGGGCTTCGCGACCCCCCCCCCTCCCCAATAGTATCTCAATAGTAAATTTCAGGTAAAATCTGCTCGGTGGAAGAAACGCTTTAGGTATTTCAGAGACATCCATGTCATAAAATCAATAAAGGATCAAGCAGAAGTAGTTGCTCCGTTGGTTTATGGTATTCCTTGATATTGATGAAGGTAAACAAACTGATGATTTGAAGATTTGAAGATTTCTTGTTGGCACTAAATCTAAAAATCCAGGCCCTCTTTAGGTAAAATTGTGTCTTGTGTCAATTTCCCCTAAAGTTTCTCGGTAGAAGCGTTAACTGCATTCAATTCACTATGAGCTCCAGATTTGTTTATAACATTCAAAAGGCATACTAAGATGGAAAGAGGGATCTAAATTGACAACCTGTGCTGCTTGTTACCTAGCTAAGTAACTGAAAACATGGTATTTTTCAAGACCACAGCGTAATTGTACTAGCTGTTTTTATCTGCTCTTCAATTTGTTTGCAAAAAATTCAACAGGACTAGGAGGATTGCTTCAGTGAAATGTGCTTAAAAGAGTGCATTTTCCAGCAGGGGTGGATTCAGGGTGTCGCACAGGTCGCACGGAAGACCGTCAGATTTTCAGAATTTAGTTTTATTCTTCAGTCATTGAAATAAGGCAATCATGTTTACCACAATCTTTTATTTTCCTCCTTAAAGATAATACATTTTGCTCTCTTTACACAATAAACATAGGACCGAACTTGGTCGATCTCACACACAATGCTACGATTTAATTCAATATAGAAAAAATCCCAATACCATCCTAGACCGTAAACAGTATGATTTTTAAGCATGTCGCCTGTGCCGCACAAATATGCAGGGCTCTTTGTTATGCAAATATTTTACCAAATCTCACCAATCAAAATTCAAGTTTTCAGATATTTGTGCGGCACGAAAAGTCTGTAAACACTATGTTAGATTACTGTGCCGCACAACTGCTGGCAAGGGAAGAAAGTGGCTGCGGTTGTAAGTTGTGAAATGGAAGAGTCCCAATTTTCTTTATCTATACGGAAGAGGTGCACAGGAAGAGAACACTTCTGAATCTCAAGAAATTTTGTTTCAACTGCGTGTTGGATTTGCTGGAAAATTTGGAAAACCTTTTAAAGGGAAAAATGTTTGACTGAACAATTTGAACGTTTTAGGGCCCCAGTCCTAATTGCTCTGGTTTTGGCTCCGTCCTTGACCATGAGGGAGGCCCCCTGGACCGCCTGCTAGGCAGTATTAATGTGCGACCGTCAACTTTTATTCTGTATCCGCCCCTGTTTTCCAGGGAACTAGAAGCATCAAAATTCAAAAATTTCCTGCTCCTTTGGCGGCAACCTTAGTGCTGCCTTCAGGTAGTAACTATTTCCTTTGCCCATCCCAATATAGAGATTTGAAAAAAAATATTAGGAAAAGCCGCCAGTATTATGTAAAAATGAAAGTTGCGAACCATATACTGACTTAGATTGACAAAATGTATTGCAAAGGTATGTGACAAGAACTAAAGAATTTCAGGCAAACATTTTGTAATCAGGTAAATTTGTAGTCCACATCCCCCAACAAGGCTTGCCTCACAACGGCCCTGCTAAAGTCCCTCAATTTTCCTCCGCTTTTGTTGTCTGCTTCTCGGTGGAAATTTTTTTGTCCAAAGCAAGACTGTAATTGAACAATGTGCCTTTTAAAAATTTATCCAAAACACTAAATTGGCTTGAGTTGGCCAAGGAAAAGCTGCAAGAAACCATAATATAAAACACATAAGAAATGCCTTGTAAAGCCTTGTAAAGGCCTGCACTGTTCCACGAAGGCCTTGTTTTGGTGACAGAGCTTGTTTCACTTAGAAACAGGCTACAAAAGAGGAAAAAAATTGATGGGGTTTAAATATACTTTATTTCCAGGGATGTTGTGGGCAATGAATTCTAGAGGGGACCTAAAAGAGAAATTTTCCATGAGACAAGTTTCTTGGATTCATTTAAATCAAATATAAGCTATTCATGTAATAGTTGAAGAGGGGTGGGGGAGGGGTAGAAAAACAGCTTAGGAAAGTAATAATTGAGAGATAACAAAATTTTGCCTAAAATTTGTACAACGTTTTAAACAATTGAATTTATTTTGTTGATCCAAAAGTTTTTATTCTGTTGATATTTTTAAAAGATACAATTTGGATCTGTATGTGTTTTTTCTTGATAATATGCCTTTATATTCTTCCAAAAATTCTCAACTTCAAAATGATAAGGCAATTTTAGGTCCCACAATAGGAAACCACTTAAGAAACTTTTGGTACTCTACAACATGAAAAAAGGTGCCAAATCAAGAAATTTGTAGTGTTTAGTGCTGATGCAGGTTTACTATGAAATAAAAAACATGTATATCTAGTTGGCATGCACTAACCTACCTCTCAGAACATTTGACTCGTACAATAATGCCATACATTTTGAAAAATGTTGGGTTAGATTTCTGCCCAAGAGGTTTGTTAATGCATTAGCACCTATGTAGTCTATGTAATCTTCCATTAACCACGAAGCATCTTCTGAGACAGACAAAGATAACACAATTATTTTCTTTTCAAGCTCTTTAACGCAGACCATGAAGTGTCTAATACCAGGAAGGTTTGTAAAATGTGAGTTGATAAGCAGTTTTTCATACTTTCCATTTCACTTTTCAGAGAATGTCAGTTTTCTACACCTAACAAAGGATGAATGTAGTTGTATTAAATTAATTATCCCTGTACAGATCTGCCAAAGCTTCAGAGTTCTCATTACTGAGGCTGACCTCAAAATGTTAGAGATTCAATAAAAAAACTGGAGATTTTAAAGACTGCCTTATTTTATTGTCAAATCAATACAATGTTCAGTGGCATTACATCTGGATATGCTCACCTTGGAGTGTCCCATCACAATTGGGAGAGCTGTAGGTCTGTTTGTATCAGACCTTCTTTCTAAGGACTCTAAGAAGTGTCTTTATGCAAATTTGTAATCATTTGCTTAGTAACATAATCTCATTTACATACTGAATTCAAAACTTGTAGTCTTTAGGTTACCATAGATCTTGGATGACTTCTATGTATACCATAAGTGGTGTTAAATATGAAACAAAATGGACCAGGCCAGCTTGATACACTTACCTAAAACAAATTTTGTTTACATCCCATGTAACCCAAAACCAAATACAGCTAGAATTTTGGTAATCAATATAACTATGATTTTTGATTCAAATTGTAGTATTTGGAAGAGCAATACACTGTCTTTCGAAAATTGGTGATGAATTGTACCTCGAAGCATCTGAAGATGGGGTGAGAAAAGTATCTCTTAAACTTCTTTTCTTTGTTGTTGCAAGCTTTTGCATGTATTTCCTCCAGTTCAAAGAACTTTTGGTGATTCATTAAGCTATTTAAAATTCTTTCTCACAATTAGTGAGATTAATACCCTTGAAAATTTGTCTAAACTACCTATGTTTTCAGACCTAGTTCTTCACCCATAGCATCTTTGAAGAATCCCTTTTTTAATCCAATGTTGTGACAACAGAAGGAAAAAAAACTTGATTATGCTTGTCATGTCTAAACAACAACAGTAAGAATATAGCTTAGAAATTTTGTTATGAAAAGTAAGTTTCTGTGCAGTCAGAAAAATGGGAAAAAAATTATATACATTTACAAAATGTTTATAATGAAATTTTCAGGTTAATTTCAAATGTTTTGTTTGTGATTGTAATTGTCTGTTGAAAACAGTTGCTTCATCCTATCATCAAATTTTCAGTCTATCTTGTGTCCTTTGACCCTTTTATACCAAAGTGTTAACTTGTATACAGTTGAATTGATTATTTTGCTTTAGCTTGCACTTCGAACTGTTAACTCTTCAAGATCAGCATTTGGTTGTTTTCTCTTCAATGAAAGTTTCTTTCACGAGTTCAATATTAAAATCAGCAATAGCAATGGATCAAAAGAAGATGAAGAAGTTGAAAGATTCAAAATTTCTATGAAGGTTTGTCTATGAATTGGTTTTGACTTTTTCCTTTTGAGGATATTTTTTAATTATGTGATGTTACCCACCTTTATGTGTGTTGTTTATAAAGCACTCTTGTTATGACATATGCATAGGTATTGATTCTCTATTTGTTTTAGACACCCCTCTAGCTTGACTGCATCCCTAGCTTCTTGTTGTTTTGAGTTTTCTCAGTCAGGAAGAAATTTGGTCGAAACTCTTTTAGTATTTTACAAGATCTAATTGTGATTGCCTTGTTGATACAGCCAAACTTGCATAAATCGGATCTCCTTGGACAATACATAATAGTCTAGTTTATGCAAAGTCTGGTTTACATTTATTAAGTCATATTTTCCAGCTTGTGTGAACTTTGAAAAATTTGAACTCGATAAACTGTATGAAGCATCACAGCTGAAGTAAATACTAAATATGACTATACATGCAGTGGCGAAGCCAAAGGTCGTGCCTGTCGTGCCCGGCACGACCATAAACTTCCAAAAGTAAGGTTTTCACATATTGGCAAAAATTTATTTTGCTCCGCGAAAAGTTTTCAAATATAGACAAAAATTAGTCGTATAATCGACAAATCGACAAAGCTTATCCCGCAGACATAAGTGAATTCTACTCGAATCGCCCAGGGCCCCTGGAATTATTTCAGGAGCGGAGTAGAAATCCACAGGGTTTCATATTGGTCGTGCCCAAAATCTGGTACCTTGTGATTTGGTCGTGCCCAACAATAGAAGCTTCAATTGGACAGCCTATGTTTGGTCGTGCCCAACAATAGAGAAAAACAATGCTAGTCGTGCCCTCAGAAATGAGCACGACCTCGTCATAATAATAATAATAGTTGAGGTACGATTTCCAGCGTTTGATTGGCTGAAGCTGGAGGAAATCAATCACGAGGTCGTGCCCGTTTCTGAAGGCAAGACTATCTGCACCCTGTTGGGGCCTACTTGTCAATACTGCAGGCGTTTGTGGATGTTGGTGTGATATCAGGGTGATTTAAATGGTGCATGTAAATGTTCCAGTCCAATAAACCGTTGTAATTTATCAGGAAACTGGTTAACGACTGTGGAGGGATTGTTTCATAGTTATTTTGACTCAGCCTATATGGAATCAATCCTATGGATCTCTTTGGTAGGCGAACAAGTTCTCATTCACATAAACAGAATCAAGATCTTCAAATGTGCAAGATGCTATGCTATCTTATCTAGAAAATGGACAATAATTTGAATATCATCTGGATGTTTTTAACGTGATCAGAATAGAAAAAAAGGCAGTTTTTCGATCGGATTTGTACCAGAGAGACGCACACTGAACGGGATAAACTCAATCAATCAATCAATAAAATAATCAATAATTATTTTGACAACAGTATACTTAGGTGTTCAAGACGAAAGTATTATGAACATTTGGGGCAAAATGTACATAAATATCTATTCATTTTACATTAGTTACGAGGTGTTTGATGTATTTTTGGACTAGAATCTTCCCAGTAGAAAGTTCTGAATTTTGAAAGTATTTATCGTAGAAAACCTCTTTGCAAATTAGCTCTACTGGAGTTTTACCCTCCTTAAAACATGTGAAAGGGAAAAATGAAATAGCATTGATCAACCTGTTGATGATTTTGTTTATGTTTCTGATGATATGTTTTCAAGCTCAGCCTAGTGATTTTCTGATTTTTTCCCTTGCTTTCCATGTAATTTGGTTGTGTGCAGTTTCCTTGGGTGTGCATATATTTTCCTTAATATAGGTAACTTTCTCCATGAATTAGTCAGTTTGTCTTAAATAAGCAGGGTGAAATAATCTTTAAGCTGTTACACATACCCCCCTTAATTGTTTGCTCGAGAAACACTGTTGTCTGCAATAGCTCTCAGGCTCATGATTATTCTGTATTAAATTTGTGACCCCAGTCATCTGATCTCAGTATTTCCACCTAGCTGGACACTGAAGAAATTTATTGAACATTCTTCATTTGTGTATGCTGCCCTGTTTATTCATAAATTGTCATGATCTGTTTTTCAATGATTAATTTAATGCTGCTTTTCAATTGGAATTTTATTCAAACCTTATAATGGTTATTTCATCTTATGCAACTTTCAAATATTGTCATACATGGTGTAGTTTATCATTATCTCATAAGGCATAACCTTAAATTAAGTATCTAATTGATTGGTGAATCTCTGTGAGTGGTTTGGTTCAGCTTAACAAAGTGGCTACCTACAAATCTTTATGCAACAAACCTGATGAAAAAGCAGGTCTCAAGGATTTTAAAGAAAGATTGCCTTCATTCTGCCACTCACTATTTAGTGCTTTTTAACTGTGGCTAGATCAATAATGCTGCATGACAGTACTGTCTTCAGCAGATATTCTAATATTTCTGTTTCATCTGTTTCATTTGTCATCTAATTCTTGATACATGCCTTGCACTTCACAGTCAAGTTTGCCTTTAAAGCCAAACTTTTGCCTCTTTTTTGAATGAAATTCTAAATTTTATGTGTGCAAAACAAACAGTGCTTGCAATTATTATACATTTGAAATCTGAGTCCACAGGTGTATATTTTGGTCCCATTGTTGCAATAATTTGATAAAATTTTAGAAAAAGTTTTTTGTTCAATCTTTATTATCCTGTGAACTGATTTTTGGGTAAATAATACCAAAAATAAAAAAAAGTTGCCAGGAACCTCCATCACACTTTGGAAAGAAAATGAATTTTGAGTATCAGCCAGAGGCAGGGGAGACACAAAAGCAGCTTTTATACTTTTAAATTTAGAAATTTAGTTTGTTTCTGTCGTGTCAGAAAAATAATGCAGTGCCATGCAATTGCTATATGAGCTCCTTAGATCACTGAAATACTTTTTTGGATAATATTGCGGAGGCGCATTTCTGTTGCGCAGTGGCCAATGGGCACGACCATCCATGGGAGTCCAGCTTCGCCACTGTATACATGTACAATACTTATCAGCATCTAAAACAGTCGCTGATTTTTTCCTGATGCAAATGATTTGGCCTAAAATGACTTGGCCTAAAATGACAGCGAAAGCCTAAAAAGTCAAAGCCATCATCTCACCTGCAGATGCATGGTTGGCTATGGCGTATTAAATTTGCCACCTGTTTGCTTGCACAGGTAGATGGCGGCAGAGTGCTGCCCCTATGCATAATCATAATCATATTTTGTTTGCAGATAATATTCTGTTTTTATTGCAAAAATCAACTTTTGCAAGTTAATTTCAGAAATGATTTCAAAAGAATGTCTGAAGTATGCAAATATCTGACTTAAAAAATATGAATTATGCAATGAAAATTGAATGGTTTGATACAAAATGGACTGAGACCAAGCATTTTTGTCAGGGTTAAGAAATATCTGACTTAAGCCAGTTCGACATCCAAGTTTGACTGTCAATTATTTTCACACCTTTCTTATAAAATTTTCCCCTTGTTTGTCAAATTTTATCATTTGTCCAAAGCACAAATCTCGCTGTAATCTAAGAATAGATATGTAACGCTATCATGAAACACAAAAGTAATACCGTAATGCCTCGAACAAGTGCCCCCCTCAAATAAGAGCCCCCCTCGAATAAGCACCCACCCTGGAGGTAAAGTTATTGAATAAGTGCTCCCATCGAATAAGCGCCCACCCCTCAAATAAGCGCCCACCCCTCAAATAAGCGCCCACCCCTCAAATAAGCGCCCACCCCTCAAATAAGCGCCCACCCCTCAAATAAGCGCCCACCCCTCAAATAAGCACCCATCCTTCAACCTTCAGAAATGGGCGCTTATTTGAATTTCCAACGAAAACATAATTGGAAAGCAATTCAACACGAAAGATTAATGAAGAATACAATTTGCACCCAAATCTACTTTTTAAATAAGCGCCCCCCTCGATTAAGCGCCTCCCTTTTATAAGCGCCCACCCTGGAACCTCAAAAATTAAATAAGCCCCGGGCGCTTATTCTAGGCATTACAGTATTGTTGGTAGCATAAGAAGCAACAAGTTTCATTGTTAGTTTCTATTTTTGCTTATCTCGTCATTTCAGTCTTGCCTTGGAGTCTTCAAATCATTGAACACAATAGAAAAAAATGTGGATACTTGCAGACTGGAATATGATGAAAAAAACTCTAGGATTGTTTTCCAGTTATTCTGTAAACATGGTACAGTACCATTCCTTTCATTGGTTCTTTCTTGTGCACTATATTTTTAAGCTTTTTCTTTTCTGAACACAAATTGAAATCTTCCATTTGGTTATTTGTTTACTTTGTTAATTAGTAGCAAATTTTGTAGAAATTTTTTTAATCCTCTTTTATTGTTGCATAAACTACTTTTATCAATAGTTGTCATTGTGTTATTGTTGAGTTCAGTTTTAGGGTTTTATAGTACAGATTTCCTTGACTATAGTTATACCATAAATAGGTAGCTTAATATATTAGATACTGGAGTGGAAATACTAGAAATATTTGATGAGTTCCTTAATTAGAATTTTTTGGATTTGTTTTTTCCAGTAATGTTCAATTAAGTTTTAATAATTTGAAATATTTCTTTCTTATAGGAATAGTGAAAACTCATAATCTAACTTTCCAAGAAAGTGAAAGTCTCCAGGCCGTGTTTTCAAAAGATCTTTGCCCAAATCTTATCATAACTTCAGCAAAGTAGGTTCTTAATTTTTGACCTCACTTACCTGACCAAAGAATCAGACCAAAGGGATGTTCTGTTGTATTTTGGTCAGGACCAAAGTGTTTAACAAAAAAGTATTTTTTATCATAAATATTAATGCTATATATATTTTCCGTACTGTTTATACCAATTATGACTCTTGCTGTTTCTCATCTTAGTCTATAAACCAAATTTTCTTTTCCAATTTTCTCTAGTTTGTATAGTATATTCTCTAGAAAAACTAGCTGCAATTATGTGACCCCAAAAATTTACTTTAACATATGAAGAATTTTTTCTACCAAAATTACAAATTGAAAGAAAGTACTTTGAGTTTCCCTACAATCCTAAATTTTACCAAATTTTGTTCAAGACATTTTTCCAAATTCTAAACAAGAAAATTGCTAATTTACAGGCTTCTTGTCCATACTTATGTCTTGTATAACCCTCCTTGTATTTTCTTAATTGTGCAATTGCCTATAAAATCGAAATTTGCAAATGGCTTTGAGAAAAGCAAGCATTTTAGAACATACATAACATAGATTAAAAACGCTATGCTAGAAAACATATATACCCAGTTGTAGATCAATAATAAGGAAAACAATTAATATTAAAATGTCAAGCACTATTTTCATACAATGGTCAAAAAGATCAAACAATCATGCTAGGAAATATATATACACCCAGTTGTGGATCAAAATAGGTCAATCAAAACCTGGGTGTTTATATTTCCTAGTGTAGAGTTTTCGATCTATGTTCTGACATTTTATACTCTGAAGTGTGTCCGGTGAAAAGCTGAAGTATGTTCTTAAAAGTTTACTTTTATTTATTTCAGGGTACTTATTGATACAGCAGCAAATTTTCCAAATAGCTGCGAAGAGGTGACATTCTGCTGCACACCGGAGTCACTCACAATTAAGAATTACATTGAAGATGAGCCAGGTGTTATGTTTGCATTCTTTTACTTTATACTCTCCCTTGATTTCAAGTACCAATGTCACTACCTGAGTATCTGGAAGAAAAGTAGATGTGTTATTTATTAGAAATGCAGATATGTGATTGGTTGAAGAATATCCAGAGTTCAGTGGCTTAAGCCATTATGAAAGATATACAGGAACAAAGCAATACGACGACGAGAATCCAAATTTTCAAAATAATTAAATTTAAAGAATATGCTAATATTTAGCCCCGGCATTCAGGGCTTCATCAGAGTAAATGAAACGAACGTAACAACACTCATTGCAAGATTCACAGAATCCGGCGGACAGCCTATCCTGCGGTTCTTCCTTCTCACACATTAAGCCATTATGCTTAGGAAAAAGTTTTTTAGCATATTGATGTTCAAGGAAAACGGGAAAACCTTATAAAAGAATTACTAAACTAAATTTTAAAGTTTTTAAAAGTCCTGATTTTCTTCTTAATCTTCCTACAAGTATATGCCAAGGTACCTTTTTGTTATCAAATAGTTCTACGGTATCACAAAGTAAATCAATAATCTTGATTTGTAAGCATAACATGATAAATTCTATATGCAAAAGTGGCGTGAAGATGATGTTGCCATTTGGTACTGTTTATATAAGCTGAGGGGAGGAAACTTAATCAGAAACTTTTAAAGGACTCTAAGTTTGCTTATATTTTTATTCAAAATTCAGATTAAAATAATGATTCCTGTTTTTATGAACTAAACTGAGCTTCGAGTTTAACATGTTTTCTGTCAATTTTCATAATAAAGGTTCCCTATATTGAATTTGGTCACTGGTGAAAATTAACTTGCCATGGTTTCTCAACTCATTTTAAAACATCAAACGTTTTTCGAAATTTTTTCACATCATTTTATTGAAAATAAAAGAAAGTCTAAAACATTACTAGAATGTCTGATACAGAAGTTTTATTTAGTTAAAGTCCAGTTTCCATTACATCGCAACGCAATCGGAGCGGATCAGCACTAATCTGTGATCGTCGCCTTATTCTCCTTCCATTTCTGCAATCTCGGACAAAATTGTTGAAACAAAATGCAATTTTTGCAATTTTCTACTTTACGTTGCCCCGTAGATTTGAACCCTCCTTTCCTCCAAATCAATGTTGGATTTGTAGTTCTATTATTTCTCCTTCAAAATCATGCATTTAACATTGAAATGGGCGAGGGGGGGGGGGGAGTTATTTTCAAAGGAAAGAGAAAATATCAGCTTTCCTTGAAACAATTTCAGTCTCAACTATTTTTCCGGGATTGTAGATTTCTGTTTCGATACACCCGCGACAGTCTGCGATTGTCGATAACATAATCCTTTTCGAATAGACCTATAGACCGATTGGAAAAAGCTGATCGCCGATTGGCTGATCAAACCCACATGATTATAGCTTAACAAAACAGTATCTGTGATGACTACCGATTGGCTACGATATGTGTTTCCGTTATATCGGGAAAGTCCTGACGAGGGTTGATAAATTTGAACACAGCTCACCTGCCCTGGTACTCGCTATCAGCGACTGCCGACAAAATCATCGTTAGAAAGCGGATGATCATTGACTGTAACTGGCCCCTTTACGATCACTTTTCAATTTAATGACAACCAAGCTTAAGCAAAGATATTCCCCAAGAGAGTCACTTAAACCTTTTTAAATACAAGTGAACCCCCCCCCCTCCTTCAAAATGAGTAAAACGAAAATTCACCTAAAATATCGAGAACATATTTGACAGAACCAAAGTTGTCAGCTAAAAAGTATTGATAAGACCAAAAAATATCAAAATACAAAATCTTGTTGTTGAGCAAAAAAATACCACTAGTTATAGTAATTTGAACTGTTTACAATAATTATCAGTTTAAACACGTCTGTTCTTTTGTTGCTGTTTTTGATATTTTTATGCGTTAGGTTGATCGAAAAGTATTAAAAAGGTGTATTATTAAATCAGTTACCCAAAACTATCAGATCACAAGGAAAATTCTTACTCATAATTATCAAGTGAACCCCCCTGTATAGTAAAATTTTAATTGCCGTCCCTGGGAGATATTTTTATCTAATCTTTATTGAAAATATTTAACTTCAGATCCCAGTAAGATTGTTCACACTGAAATGAGGCTTCATCCTGGAGAGTTTGAAAATTACCGAATTGGTGTGGATGCAGACATTACTTTCTGTCTGAAGGAAGCCAGGGTTTGTATTCTACCACTGCCTAACCAATTTTATCGTATTTACAAAGAGTTTTGTAATGAAAATTTTCTTGCAGGTTTATTTTAGACAAGGCTCTGCCTTTACCGCATCTTACCCAACTGCTGTAGTCTAAATCCAAGGGAAAGAAGCCAAATAGCCTCGTATTTGTGCCATTGATGTCTGATCACATGTAAACAAATTTATCACATGAAATTCTTAATTGTATTGGCATAGTAACAGTCTATCTTTGACAAGACAGTAGAATTCTAGAGACAATTCTTATTCTAGGCTATTCTTGCATTTTCTGACTTTGCTGCGCAGCCAGTAAACATCCACTTCGCTGCACCTGGCAAGTAAGTCAGATTATTTTCATAACTATGCTCATGAAAGTTCACATAACTGGTTTCAAAGGTTAAGTATTCAAAAGGTCTGTATTTTGTCAGTCAATCATGGGCCAGTAAAACCAAAAGGGAATTCGCAATGGCGAATCAGTCATCAGGCCATAAAATTTTGAATGCTCCTTGAATTTCTTTCTGTGTTTGATCAAAATTAAGCCCTTACTGCACTACTGAACTTACCTAAACTTACCCCGGGTGGAACATGGGCGTGTTTACATTAATCTAAGGAGCAACCTAAACATGAAAATGGGTTGCTTGAATCGAGGTTCCTTTATGTTGCTTAATATCATGATTCAAACCTAGAAAGGATAAAATGCTCAATTGGTGATAGTCAATGAACCTTGGCTCGTCCCTCTATCTTCTTCACCCATAACTTTGAAAAGCCTCTCTTGGCTTCATCTTCAACCCGGATTCAACTTATTTCCTAGATGGGTTGTTTCAGACCGGATTTAAAGAGAATAGCTTTCTTTCAAATTCAATATATTTTATAAACAGGCTTAAGCCAATAGGGAAAAATCCGCCCCCACTCCCTGATACCTTTTTCTTGGTCACCAGTTTCCTCTCACTTCTAGTCTCCTCTCTCTTACCTGCCTGCAAATTCGTATTAAGAAATCAAACTTTTTCTGTCGAAACAAATTTATTATCAAATATATAACGTCATTTACGCTTTGGCGCATTATCAGTTTTCTACCGAATACCATCCCATGGCCACAATATGATTTTGGTGGCTGCTATTATATCCAGGATCGCCAGAACAGCACAGCGGCCATTTGCAGGCTTTAGGGAAAAGCGCATATGAATAATTATTCCTGGTTTCTACTAATTCTTTCGTACATATTTGGTATTTTTATTTTCATCTGCTTTCGCTCGACACCTTTAAGTGTTTTACTTCTGGCATTTGATATTTTTTCATTTTGAGAATCGTCGACATAAAAGATATGAGAATCGATTGCAGTTTCGATTACAATCATTGCAATGTCAGAGGCAATACAGCCACGATTTCATAACATTATCCTTAAATTGAAAAAAAACAACGTCAGGTGCATTTTTATGTACAAAGAACGTGGACGTTGTGTGATGATTATGACATGAGGCAGTTATTTCTGTCTTTTTCTTTTATCTGAAGCCGTATACAAGACGCGAAACACAACTTTTCTTTTTCACTTGGAAGGTTATATCTGGGTATATTTTTTTGACTGACGTATGTGGACAGGTGCTGAGAAAATTGTTTTGCAAGCGAAGACCATTTATGTTGCTTTCCGATACACCACTGTGATTAAGCTAGAGCGAATCCGATATCTTTGATCATTGATAGAAGAGTCAGGAAATAGGTGGAGTGATTTTTGTTCTGTTTCCAGATGCCACCGTAGATGAAAGAAGCTTCAATGTTAGAAAAATGGGAGGGATTACCATGTTACATTCTAGGATTATGCGAAGAATCTGCTGCAATAACAATTGGATATTCAATTTTCGAGACATGTCATAACATTAATAGCAATAAATCGTAGTTTGTCTTCTCAATGCTAGGCAGATTAAGCTAGCTTTTCTCTTAAATCGAAAAAATCAATTGAGCTGGCAAATTAACCTGAGCAATAAACTAACAAAGAAGAAAGAATTGCTACTAGGCAGAAAACGTCCTTTTAGGCTAGAGTTACACTGATTGCTGTAGAAGCGAAGTAACTGAAACTTCGAAGTGTTCCTACGGCATTATTCTTCATCATTCCTGGTCTGCACTACAGCGCGCTTTTGAAATCTGGCACCTTAATTCAGCCAGGTCTCTTCGCTTTTACATTAGTGAGTTCAAACCAACAATGTTAAGATATCTGCTAACTGCTCGAACTGCTTGGAAGTGAATCTTTCCAATAGTAACGTTTTTTCAATATTTGACTACGCCAACAAGGGTATCATATTTGTAGAAATCAGACTATCCAAGGGAACCATTTCGTAAAAAAAGTCTAGCCAACAGTCTACCACTCTGAATGTGCTCTCGGATCAAGCTAAGAACCATCAACCCCCGCCCCTCCGTGCATTGTACTACATTTCTCTGTTAAGGAATCACTACTGAGTGATTTTTGTATCAGCTCATGATTTCCACGCGGTTAATATATGCGATTTGTCCTTGATTGGTTTCATCCCATTTCATTCTGAATTACAAGGTAGAAACGTCAATATTAAATGCTGCTTTACAGCTTACCTTGTCAACCAATATAAAGTGGGAAAGTGCTAATTTTAACGATATTTCCAATCGGGGCTATTTGTTGCTTTGGCCCAATTTGTTCCAAAGTTTGGCTCCCTTGAATGAAAAGCTTTTTTGTCCCAAGTGTATTTTCAACAGAGTAAGGTTCAAATCTAATTGGAGTTCCGTAATTTCCTGTCGTATCTCTCAGAGATCCTTGTAAGCAGACCTTACAGATAATCAGGGAATTGACTGTGTAGTGACTTGTGAAAAGCTTTTCCTTTTTTTCAAAGCATATCATTTGTTTTATATCAAACCAGCCATGTTGTTGTATATCAAGGTGCAGCTTAGCAATCCGGTATATTGTCACTGGAATCTAAATGTTGTTAGAACACAGGCTCTTGTTATTAATCATTTCGAGATTTCCTCAAGATCGAAAACTTTCCTAATGACCAGTCAACTTTTATAATGGGTAAATCTACCGATTAAGGGCTTTAATCATATTGAATATCGTTGGGATTCAAATATATATTCGCCTTAATTAGGGCAAGCAGTTGTAACAGAAATCTGGGACTTAAAGGCAATAAAAAAGTGGCTTAAGCTATCTGTCAGTCAGAATTGACCAATCAAAAAACGTAATGCAAGTGGCACGCTTATTGATTGACCAATGAATGATTGGCAGAGTTCAAAAACCACTTTAGTATCTGTTTATTGACTTTATGTAGTTGGACATATCAAATACTCAAAAAGATACTGAGGCCAGCTTTGATTGCATGGCAACATCTACAGTGACATTGTTGGGCCAAATTTAAGTGACATTGTTGGGCCAGATCACTACTCAATGTGGGTTTGCCCAGCAAATCTATCATTAGCAGGCTTTAAGGTACAAATTGAGGCAGCAAAAATCGCAATGTATATAAGATACATCTGCAACGCCTCTAATACAAGCATTCAAGGAGCTCATTTTAAAAAAATCAGCTTTCGTATGTAATTAATACTATATAACTTGTCGTCGATTCGATGCTTACTAGATGCTTCAATAGCAGTGATGGAATTTGCGTTGAACGGATTTTAATCTAAGAACACCATAACTCGAAAGAGAGGTCTTTCTGCTTCACGAGCTAACTGGTTAGATTTGACTATATGCTCACTCATTAATGTTTCTTGATGCATCTGCCAGTTGCCAACACGTTTCAGTAGAAACACAACTTTGAATTTTTTTCTGTTTTGCTTTCTTTCATCGTGTTTCTAATGCATGATAATTAGTGACGTATTTCTTTTAAATTCCTTCTGGACATCCTTTCATATTTCATCTCTTTAATGTTGCTTTTTGTTTTTCGCAGGCCAGTTGTGTTTTCATTGGATGGAGATAGCCTATACTTGGCTGACTTTGTTCTGGCAACATTAATGGAACATTCCATATCCTCACAGGGAAGCCAACCTGCCGAGGCAACCATGGAACGGGCAGCAAATACGATCAAACCACGGTAATGTTTTCACTAGGTATTAAACACCTTTTTGAAAATCTCCCATGCTTGTGTGCGGTCAGATTCTCAAGAAGCACTCTATTGGCTAGACCCTCTTTTTAATATTTCTGTTCATAATAAATGAACTTAATTAAACATGTATTATAGTTTAATTGAGGCCCTTTTCATTCAGCTAGTTGATTATCCGATTTTTTAAGGTTACAATTTTTTCTAAATAATTTCCGGTAGGTAAATAAGTCCTCTCTCCATAAGGATATGTGGATACTGTTATTTTTGTTTCAAACTTCCATGTCGATCAATTAAATGGATATTACTATGAACTGAGAGCATAGTGATATTAGTGATAAATAAACTCGAGTTTTTTACTCTATTGCAAATTTTGTAGCTATTTTCTTGTTCCTAGGCCTACAAAAATTAAGAAAGGTGCAGGTTCACACAAGAGCAGCAAAGATGCAAAGAAGGTAATCACCTCGCAAGCTCATAGCCCTAAAAAATTTTTTATTCATGCTCATTTCTTATTTCCAGCCTGGAAAAACTCTTAGTTTCAGTAATTCCTTATTATAATACTTCATAATTATTCTAATCTGGAACGTTTCTTGGTATCTATACTTAATCATTATCCTTAGTTTTAAAAATATCCTCTAGTAATACTTTACAATTTTTATATTTTGTTTTATTTTATCTCAAAGTAATTCTATTTTCTTAGCTTTGACAATACTTGATAGAAATGCTTTATAACCACTCCGAATTTTAACCACAGATACGAAACCAGAACTTATTGTGATTTTCAAAGGATGTCAATCTGATGCGTCAAAAATGACGAGCTTCATTCATTTGTTCTGCCTGATGTATTGCTTTCATATTTACCCTTCTTTGCTTTTCTACCCTATTAAAACCGATAATTTACCATTCAAGTAAATAAGGACTTTAACTTATTCATGAAAGAATTACATATACCTGATAGATTTTATTTAACACAAGCAATATCTAACAGAAAACCCCAACTTTCACAGAAAGCCTATCTCTTACAAAAAACTAAAGATTTACATTTTCCTAGTTGTAATATTTCTTTTACATGCTTCTTCGTGGAAGTACATCTAAAAGAAGGGCTTTTATTTATACGAGACATTGTAATGTATACTTTTATTTATCTAATAGTCTGTTTAAGAATAGAAATCTATAGCTTGTAGATAATACCAATCAGATGCAAGATCTCACTATGAGCCATATTTCAGTGCAATTTCAACCTGTTTGTTGAAAACACTCGCTGGTTTTCAAAGAAACGTTTCAAGTAACTGCTTTTTTATTTACTTGATGCGTTTTCAGGCTCTTGAAGAAAGCGATATACCTGTGGAAGTAACCTGCGATGAAGATGCTCTAAATGCAGTTGACCTAAGATCGTTGTCCACGCCGCCATATAATGCCAATAAAACAGCTAGGAAAGGGTCAGAGCACAATACAGAGTGAGCCATCTATGAGTCATTTTTCTGTTTGCGGTTTTAAAACTTGCATCAGAAGGATTAACATTTTGTTTCGGTAGACCAATACAGTTGTTTTTGTAGACCAATAAACAGCTCGACAGTGTGCCTTTAATTTCAACTGATTCACAGAATAAGTTAATCTTATTTTGTGTCTTAGTTTCATGATTGTCGAAATTACACTGAGTCAGCTGCTTGTTGTTTGTGTCATAGTCTGTGGTGGTTTTTAGCTTTTAATCAAGTGCAGCCCTTTTCTTACCGCTGACCAAGATTTTCAAAGGTTGTTTTACGGGCACCGAAGAAATGCCCGTAACTACCAGTGTAGTTTTATTTGCAATGACTTCTTCGGTTTATTTATGAATAAAAATTTCAAGAAAAATAATAACTTTTTTAAAACGATTTGCTGTGTGCCATAAGCGACGAACTATCTGTAAAATGTAAAATTACATTTTATAAATTGTATAGTCACAAGGAGGTTTGATCAGCTTTTTTTTTCGAAATCTAGATCACATGGAAACGAAGAAGATGATTTCTTTAGTGAATCTTTTCCATATAAAGGTATAGCCTTTCATCAGTTTGAATCAGTAGAATTATACCTATATTTGACAAATATAAATAGTGGGTATTAATTAGTTTCCCATAATTATCTTTGTATATTAACTATAGCTCAAACCAACTGTAAACAAAGTGATCATTATTATTATTATTATTATTATTATTATTATTATTATTATTATTATTAGGGCCCTTCAAAGCTTAAGACAGAAAAGCCCTTACTTAAAGACTGACCGGCATGCATTGCGTGCATCAGGTGCATAACAGTGCCATTTGCGCAATTTTGTGTGAAAATTACATAAAGAAACTTTGCGACCCGTTAATCGTTGGTGAAAATTATTTTAACAGTCGGATTGAATACATCAATGCAATTTACGGTCTTATTTTGAAATTTTTCCAAACTTTATTGTACGACCTTTTACGGTCAGATTTGCTTTTATCGCCATAATTTTAGGCCGGATGCACTTTTCCATGTTGTTTGTGCTTGTATTTTAGATTTTACGGAGAAACGAAGTTTGAAAACTTGTAAGGGATTTGTCCGCAAAAATCGTATTCTGGGTTCCAGAGCGCCAAGTGTAACAAGTGGGGCGTCGAGGAAATAGACCCCACTTGCTACACTTGACGCTTTGGAACCCAGGGTACAAAAATCGAAACCTTACCCCCCCCCCCCCCCCTAGTCGCTGATGACGGTTAAATACATTTAGAATTTTATCTTTATGTCGTCATAAAATCATTATCATTAACAACAACATGATAAAATCTTTCAAGTAGACCAAATTTCTTGCTCTCTATCCGAAACTGAGGTCAAAAATTTTTTACAGAAGTATTTGAAAACGTTTTTAAAGTGAGGTTTGAACTCGAAGTCGAACAAAACCCGCTGTTTATAGGACAATCCAGCATGATAATTCGGTGATTTAACTAACACCCTTAATAGCAAACTTCTTCTTTTATCTGTAGACATGCTGAAAAAGAACAAAGCACATTCAAGTGAAGCCTCTGAGCAGTATCCTTTAAAAATTGACAATTCCTAGTTGCAGCGATGTCGTGAAATGTCGTGAAAAAATATCTTGAAAATTGGTATGGAAAGGGTAGATGTCTCCAATGATCTGGTTGCATTTATCGCTCGTTAGCGCCGCTAATCTTTATAAAATTGATTTTTGAAAATTTTAAGTAATTATTTTATAAGCCAAATCTGTTCCAGAGCATCTGTTTTCCATATTCTCGTTTGAGCGACTTGACATCAACCGGACTCAATCACAGTTAGATGTAGAATAAAGAAACCTTCGATTGTAATTAATATCATGTGAAGTTACCTAAGAATGACCTTATCACTGATCTTGGACAGTTTCGAAAATATAACTTTCTTACATTATAAGAACAATATTTAATATGAATGATAAGACAGGAACTTCGATGCAGGGACACAAGGAAACGGGTTCAAATTACGGTAAACGCTTGATTAATCGCCCTTTCACCTTGAATTAGTGCTAAGTTTTGAAGTTATAACATGAAGAAGGCCCCCCTTCTCTCTCTGAAGAAGCGCCCCCTTTAAGTATAAAATTTTGATATCGAACTGCAAAATGTATGCAATATAGAATTAAAGAGGAATTTAAAAATAAGAAGTATAAATAGAGGGATCAAGATGCTAAATCGAGAATTTACGGTAACACCATTCGGAAGCTACAATCACTGCCAAAATTACTTGGAACACCTAACATTTTGCGCTGTGCTTTTCTACTTTTCATTTGTTTTCTGGAATACTACCACTTCCGCCCCCCTTTCCCCCACAAACAATGTTGAAAGTATAGAAAAATATCAAACAATCCACAAGAGAAAGCGTACCCCATAACCCTTTTCTTTTTTCTATAGTAAATCAACATTGTTCCTAGGGGGAGAGGGGGATGGCTGAATTTGCCTTTGAAAACCTACGTTAGTGTTCCAAGACTTTTGGCAGCGATTGTACTTGTTCGAGCAAAGAGTTCTCACAAGCAGTGGTTTTTGTAAAAATGAGACCTTTCCATTCTTATTCGCATTTGCTGTTGTAGTGTAGTGAACATTTTCGCTCCAAGAATTATATTATAAATCCTAACCCACAAAGTCAATCTGGATATGGAGAAGACCCTGTTTTGCAAGTAAAAGGTTATGTTGACTCGCAGAATAAATCAGTGCTTTCAGCAGACGTTTCTTTGGTAGGTCTACGTACAACATTTTATGCTCGTATTCTGTATCATTGTGTAGATTTTTATTTTTATTGCTGATGACGTCAATAAGGCTCGAGAGATTAGTGGATATGATAGAAAAATGCGTTTTAACGACCATTGGGAAAAAACTGGGCTCTTGACTCGAATATCCAGGATGTATCAAGATATGCCGTGACAACAATTTCAGAATATCCTTGCAAAAAGTTCTCGGAACAACCAGATATTAAAGTGTTGTTTTTGAAAAAAATTACTGTTTCCAGTAAAAAGACCGACACAGCACCCCCGTTCCCCAGCACCCCCGTTCCCCAGCACAAACTTGGTTGTAGAGGGACTTATCATAGGTAAAATATTCAAAAATTCAATTTTATTTTTCATACCAAGCTTTCATTCCAAGTTAGGTGATCAGCCAACATACCAAGTCTTTTGGCTTGCATTTAAGGTTCTCTTTTTCATTTTTGCGTTTTGTACTTGTGCAAACAGGAATTTGTGACACTTGGAAACTAAGACAATTTGAAGGTGTCGATGTTAGCTGATTGGTCAAAACAAGGAGCTTATAACTTCTATCAACCTTTTTGTTAATATCCGATCTTTCATACAACGTGGACGCAAAAATTAATTCCCTCTTTACAACATGTTCTCGTTGCAATCAACAAACTACCAAATGTCTTGAGTTAATGGTACCAAATAGCTATAAAGCTCCTAAAAACCTCTATCCATCTACCTGCCAAGAAGTGTCCAAATAACAATATTTTCATATATTAGCATATCCTTTTTTGCTTCTTTTGAGGTTTCTTCAAAAGCCATGATTTTAAGAAAAACTCTCACCAATTCACTTATTTTCACATCTGTTATAAAAAACCTCAAAAAAGAGTTCTGTTTTATGAAACCAGGTTCTCAGTCGCTTATCTTCACTAAGCGTTAATGGTTTTAATACTTGATACTATTCTAGCCCTTCGTTGGTAACAGTGTAACTCCTCAAAATGAAATGCCGAAGACGAATTTTGATGTTTGCGATGATGTGTTGCCCTCTACACCACCAAGCAAGAAGGTTTGTCAAATTCCAAATTAGACCAAGGGTCGTAATCTATACATGTTACTCTGGTCGTAATCTATTCATTTTAGCATTTTAGAGAAGGGTAAATGCCAAAATGAAAGGCTTTTCAAGACTTGAAAACGCTCTTTTGTGAAACTGCTGTCTGAGGTGTGCGTTACACTTTTATTTGTTTATAGAAAGTTGATTGCTCAAAAAAAAGGAAAATGTGAAGGTAAAATACTTGTTACAAATTAAACGCATTAGTAGATGCTTGTTAAAACGAAAAGTAAATTAAGATATTATTCCAATTGGGTTATTATTATGATGCTCAGAATGCAATCTTGATTTTAACTGTTGCTTGTAAATTTGCATATAGGCAGGTTATTTAAGCAATAGGAAATCAATCTACAAACTTTATTAGGCAACATTGCATTCAGAGTCATCTAATTCTTTCTTTCCAGTTCAAGTCGATCTTTTTTGGAACAGTGACTTCTCCTGCGGAAATACGAAAAAGGGTATTTTTTAAATTTTTTGATAATTGAAATACGTCCAGCCAGTTATCTTTTGAGAATTTATGGCTTCAGTTATAAGTTCGAAGCTCTTAATGCCATGAAACAGCTTTGTCACCAAAGAGCTAGTTTAAAACATCTCAGAGTTATTAAGTTCCTTGGAAGGAGTTTACTGGGCCATGAAAAGTTTAAGGAGATAAGAAGAGCTGAAGGGAAAAGGAAGTGTTGAAGGGGAAAAGAAGAGTTGAAGGGGAAAGGAAGAGTTGAGGGAGATAGGAATAGTTGAAAGGGAAAAGAAGAGTTGAAGGGGAAAGGAAGAGTTAAGGGAGATAGGAATAGTTGAAGGGGAAAGGAAGAAAGGAAGAGTTAAGGGAGAGGAATAGTTGAAGGGGAAAAGAAGATTGAAAGGGGAAAGGAAGAGTTAAGGGAGATAGGAATAGTTGAAGGGGAAAAGAAGATTGAAAGGGGAAAAGGAAGAGTTAAGGGAGATAGGAATAGTTGAAGGGGAAAAGAAGATTGAAAGGGGAAAGGAAGAGTTAAGGGAGATAGGAATAGTTGAAGGGGAAAAGAAGATTGAAAGGGGAAAGGAAGAGTTAAGGGAGATAGGAATAGTTGAAGGGGAAAAGAAGATTGAAAGGGGAAAGGAAGAGTTAAGGAAGATAGGAATAGTTGAAGGGGAAAAGAAGATTGAAAGGGGAGCTCAAGTACTGCACCGATACCACTATCTTTCTCTAACAAAACAGAGATGCAAAAACCCAAAAAACTTGTAAATCTGGTTCGGAGGAAGGTTTTGGACAACAAATGCTTTATGGACAAAATTTTAGTTCTATGTTTATGGGTTAGTTCTTTAATATGTGAAAAATTTGTCAATCATAGATACCACGAACCGTTTTAGATCATGTCGGCAGATGGCCAGGCTTTGATTCAAAATAATTGAAAGTAGAAAACAGGCTTGCTTCGTTTATGTAATAATAGGAATACAATATACGAGGAAACATTAATGTGTGTCAATAAAATTTATTCTCTAAAGACTTAAAAAATTTTATTCTTTAAATATGTAATTCAGATAGTCACGTTTTAACAGGACCGACCTTTACTTTTATCGTGTAAAATTTATCTTGTTAGTTGAAGAGTCCATTTTATATTTCTATATCTAATCAGATTCTAATATGAAAAAAGTCTTGATGTTAGGCCTTGTTTTATTGTAGATTACCTTTATTTTTAGCCTACTGTAAATAATTGAATGATGGTAAAGGTGATGCGCATCCTCTCTTAATTTTAATTGTCCTTCTTTGCTCTAAGTTCATTCTTTCCTGTCGTTTCTAAATGCTAGTTGCCCTTCTTTGCAGCGCAAACTTCACGAAACAGTGCTTGCAGAAGATACAGATGACGAAAATGGACCGTAAGATAAATGCGAAGATCCCGTTACTAAATACCCATGTGATCCTGGTCTCTTTCGCTGCTTATAACCGAGGTTCAGTTAAATTATCTTTCCAAATCTTTCTTTGTTTACCAGTTATTGCAAACGATGTTCCTAGAGCTTTGTTGAAGACCGGTACAGTGTAAAGGCAATCGGCAGATATTTAAGTGGCTCAAACCACTTGTCATTCAACTATTAGCCAATCAATAAGTCCCTGAGTGGTATCACGCTTATTGATTGGCCATTTTTTGATTGACAGACGACACTGCCTTTAATGATGATCAAAGGCATCTTCATTTCAGAATTTATGCTTGTATTTTATCGGTATTTGTTATATTGCTTGTAGGGCAGTAACATTTCAAACTTTTCATTGAATACTGTTAACTGTTTTCAAAAAGCTTCCTAATCCTTGTTATATTCTCACTCTGTTTATATAAGTGCTTAAAGAAACGCCATGTTCTCGAGTCGATACTCAAAATTCAACTAACTATTTACATAACTAACATGTGGCTAATAAGCAGTCATAGGGTGTCAATATCACAATATAACATCTCTCCCTTTCTTCGAAATGTCTCTTCTCGGGATGAAATATAAGCAAAAAAAACAAATGTTATGTGATTATATTGAATATGATAAGTACTTAATGAGTTACAACTGTTCCGTAAAAGTTTGTCATCATCCTGTTTCGTACTGGATATCTAAATTGAGGTTGTTATTCTTCCTGGTTCTGTTCATTAATCTGTTCATTGTCGCTAATCAGCTTTTCTGGTATTCCATGAGTAGAAAATATTCTATCAAATTTGGGAATGACAGCAGAAGTAGATTTTACAAATTCCACCTCTTGGAAACGTGAATAACAGTCATAGACGACAAGCAGATGTCCTCCTAATGATAAAGGTCCTTTAAAGTCAGTTTTTAAGGTGTGCCATGGGCGTGGTGGCAGTGTACTTGATGTCATTGGTTTGTTACTTGATGCTTTGCCTGTTGCTTGACATGGGAGGCAATGTTCCATTTGCTCTTAAGTGAATTTGTCAATGAATGGGAACCATATTTTCTCTCTAATTAACATCTTTGTTTTTGTAATGCCCATGTGTCCTTGATGTGCTAATTCTATGGCTTTCTTGCGCAATGTTCCCGGAATAATGATTTGGTTGTTTTTCAATAAAAGGTTTCCTTTCACTGTCAAAGTTTGCTTTATGGAATAGAAGATTTTCAGTTCATCTTTGTTAATTTCTGGATCTGCAATTGTTTTTATTGTATGCCATTGATTATTTTTGTGCAGTTCGATAACTTTTTGCAGTGTGGGGTCCTTTGATGTTGCTAGCTCAATTTCCTTAATGGTCATAGCGTTGGGTACAGCATGTGAACTGATGAATCGTACGTAGTCTTCTGCTATATGATCTTTGGCTGTAATACTCTGATTTGGATGTCTGGATAGATAGTCGGATGGGTTGTCAGAGCCTTTACGATATTTCACTGTAAAATTGTAATTTTGCAGTCTCAGCTGCCAGCGTTCTATTCTAGCAGGCGGTTTGTTGGAATTTCTGTGTGTTTCTTGACATCAAAATACGACATCACTGGATGTGTACATAGGACTTTCTTTAGTGTATCAAATGCAGTTTGTTGTGGAGTGTCCCATTTGAAAGTAGTGTTTTTGTGTGTTAAAGTACGGAGTGGTTCAGTGATTGTTGAATAATCCTGAATAAATTTCGCAATGAATAAGTACTGTGCCATTCCTAGCAGACTTCTTACTTCACCAACAGACCTTGGTGTTTCGAAATTATTAAAATCTTCAACCAGCCTTGGATCCGGGCTAACTCTTTCTTTTTGGAAGATCAATCCAAAGAATGCTAATCTAGATTTGTTAAATTTGCACTTTGATTCATTCAGAGTAATGTTCTTGTCTTTCAATCTCTGTAACACATTTTCCAGGGCCATGTTGTGTTTTTTTTGCGTTTCCCCCCCCCAAATGATGATGTCATCAGACATGTTTCCCTGATTTTGAATACCCTGTAGTGCCTGAGTGATAGTGTTCTGAAAAATTTCAGCAGCACTGCTGACCCCAAAGCATAGATGTTTGTATTGTCTCAACCCTTTGTGTGTGGAGAATGTTGTCAGATGGGATTTGGAGCAAGAGTAAGCTGTTGATATCCCTGTTTCAGGTCGAGCTTTGAGAATATCGCTGCTCCATTCAATTCTGTTATTGAATCATCAGTTGTTGGCATTGGGTGTCTTGTTCTGAGAATGGCTGTGTTTGGTTGGCGCATATCTACACAAATGCGTATGTCATCTGTGTCCTTTTTTGGAACAATGACAATAGGGCTCACCCAGTTTGTGGGGCCCTTCACTGGTTCAATGATGCCAGCGACTTCCAGCTTTTCTAATTCCTTTGCAACCTTTTCTCTCACATGAAACGGGATTCGTCGGTTGAATAACTGGTTCGACTTCAGGATCTTCATGAACACAACTTCACAATCTTTGAGGTTACCTAAACCTTGGAAAACATCTTTGTATTTATCTTTTAAATGTGTGACATATTCTAGTGATTCTTTGTCGATTTTGTCTGTAACGTAGAGAACTGACAGTGTGCATGTGATGTCATGTTCGAAGGCACATCTGTAGAATCATGAGTTTTCTAATGGTGTCATTAGGCAATGCTAATTAATGACGTATTGCTTGTGCTCGTCATGTGATGACATGTCATGTTTATCAATAAATTGGAAAACCGTGATTGTTCGGCGATTAGAGAATTGGAATATGCACTAGAGACACGTCTGTTTCTGTTGTCCGTTTCTGCCCGATCATAACAAATTGGTGACAGAGATGGATATTATTTGCATTAGCAACACGATTACCTTCTTTAATATTCGGATTGTCAACAACCCAGTTATTCGCACTTTGCGAAGCAATATGTCCCGAGCCATTGCACATCTGGCATTTGAACGAACCATCACTGGGTTCTTTGTTCCCTGCTTGTGAGTTTTGGGGGCAATTTCTTGCTATGTGACCCTCTTTAGAGCAAAAGTAACATGTCACACGGCGTACTGGCTGTTGACGTCCAGCAAATTGGGAGGTCGGTTCTTTTTTTGAACAGTGGCTACGTACGAACTATTGTTCATTTTTAGCTCCTCTACGGCAGCTGTTAGTTTGTCCAGCCGTCCCCCAATAGATGTCGGTGAAGGGACGATGACCATGATTATCACCTATCGCCAGAAACTGTTTGGAAAAGGAGAGCATCTCATCCAACTTCGCGTCAGGCATTCACTTTGATGAAATTTAATTCTTCAGCGGTTTTGCATGTCATAAGGTTTCCTGTTACATTCTTAGCTACGTGAAAGTGTGCTAATGTGATTTTCTGATCGGTTTCGACGGTGTTTTGAAATTGTCCCAGAATTTTTAAGGATTTCGATGCTCCGTAAGCGTATACTTTGACATCGGTGGGTTGGAGTTGAATGTTTTTTCTTGAATTTATTTGCTTCCACGAATTTTCGTCGATGATGTTGATGCTTGCACCGGTGTCGAGAAGAAATTTTATAACCTCTTGATTTTTTTTAACAGAAACTTCAAGCTTTCATTTTTTGTTGCGTCCATCGATGTAAAATACGTAGTCATTTGCACTTGATTCTTACGATGCTGAGGTGTGTTGATCAGCCTCGATTTTCCGCACTGTCTGAGGATTTGGATGTGTTTTCCTGGCATTTTTTGACTTGCGACATCGAGTGAAGTGATTCTTGCGTTTGCATGAACCGCAGGTTTTTGCTCGAGCGGGGCATGGCCCAGTTGTGTGTGGGAAATCAAATCCACAGCTGTAACACGTTGATTTCTTTTTAGCTGCTTGTGTGGAGGTATTGCTGTATTTTCTCACTTGTTTTGGCTTGTTTCTGAATTTTTGAACTGTTTTTTTCTCGGAGAATTCAGGTTTTGGAATTCCGGTAGATAAAGGTTGTTGAATTCCCATCGCCCAAGAAAGTACGGTATTGAAAAAACGAGATGTCAATAACTGATAATGAACTGATGCTAGTTAGTCCTGAAATTTGGAAATGATGACGTAAAATTGATTGATTATTAATTTGCTAGCAAACATGTTGAAATTCTTCCTGTGTGACTTTTAATTTTACCCTTAAGCTTAGTGCGGTTGTTGAGGTGATGAACCAGGAAAAAACTGATGGAAAAGAATAACGTACATCATTTTACGTAAAACATTTTCCTCTATTATATATCCAAAATCGCCTAAAATCTAATTTGGGGAAAAATTTTATGGAAATTTTGAAAAAATGAGCTTTTCGACCATATGCACAATATGACCATTGGCAAGCGGATGGACATTACATATGTCACAACACTACACTGAGAACAATTATTTGCCATAAGGAAAATGATTTTTAGGGAAAATTATTGAAACCTTTACGTGGCCCCAGCCATTTAGCCATGCAAAGCCTTATATAAAATTCTTGTAGATAAGAGGGAATTTGATAAACTGAAATTGTTGTTATGAGGAGCTTAAAAGAAGCTGTAGTTCATTTTTGCAGATTAACCTTAAATTTGTTTTTCGCAAAAAATGCTCATGGATTCACCCTAAAACGCGCAATCTAGAAATATTAGTTTCTGCAAACTTAATTTCCTTATACTTTCATGCCATTATTTGCTCTTATTTTGTTTTCATTAAGTGTGTATATGACAAACCATTTCATTGTTAATAAATTTTCTATGGAGAAATAGTAGGTCAAAAAAGTAAATTTGGTCACTTTTTCTGAATAATTGAAGGCTAAAATGGCCTTTATATGTTGCTTTTTAGGGTGGGTAAAATTTTTATCTTTTCTAAAATCTTTTCGCGAACCTCTGGCCTGGGGTGCTGTTTATATAAAGTAGGTATGAGTGCGGTGCTACAAATCCAGACAAAAAATTAGCTACCTGGCAATTAAAAGCGAATCTCTCCGACATATTTTATTCAAATTTTTGCCCATTAATTTTCAAAGCCTTTACAGTACCCTCTTCCAGTGGTGGCGCCAGGGGAGGGCTAGGGGGGCTACAGCCCGTCCGTCAGAAGCATCTAGCCCCCCATCGGAGGAAATTTTAGGTTATTGTCGGAGCAAATTTGACAAAATAACGTACGAAAACTGCTTATTTTAGTCATTTTAGCCCCCCTGTCGGAAGCTCCAACCCCTCTGTCGGAAGATTTCTGGCGCCACCTCTGTCATCTTTCTTAAGTCTGAAGCATCGATAACATTACAAAGTCAATATTTTTAGCTACGTCATTGACAATACCTCAGCACAGCTAAGTCATTCAGTTAGCCATCATTGAATAGGTGATTTGGAGTATGTTATAGAGGAAAAAGTTCTGCACTGAGTGGTAGAAAATTTGCTTTCCAACAATTTTTTTTCCGGTTGACCTTGATTTCAACCCTACACGGCCGCACTAGCTGTGAGACGCTCTTTCCTGTCTCTTGAAAACTGAGCAAGTCCTTTACATTTACCAAATTATTAAAGGCATTGAGTCATAGTAAATATGCCTTCTCTTTAGGGGATCATTTGGTTTCGGCGTGATCGCTGCTGTTTCATATGGTATTTGCATCCGTAGTTGAAAATTTGCTATTGATGAAAGTTGTTTTGTCAATCAGTACGAGGTGCATTCGTGTGACCAGGTAAAGGTCAACCAATAGCATCGCAGTCATGAAAATCATGACTCAGCGGATTTTGGCACTTAAGGTATACCCAATCCATTTTATCATGACTCAATGCCTTTAAGCGATCTTTTGGCTTGGCGGTTTGCGATAGGATCATTTTTCGCCTCGTGATTTTCTTCTCCCGGTATCCGGGCGATATCCCTTTTGCTTCAGGGCTGACGTAATTTTACTTCCATTTTCGATGTTAGTATTCAGTCCGATACCGACCTACAATATTTGGAACACCCGGCTACTTACGCTGCATTTGATATCTTTCATTCCTTTCATGAAAAACAAATTACTACTTCCGCCCCCTTCCCCCTAAAACAATGTTGATAATTTAGAGAAATATCATAAAAGAAGCGCAAAAGAAAGTGCTTACTAAAATCCTAACCCTTTTTATAGTAAGCCATCATTGTTCTGTAGGGGAGAGGGGGGTAATTGATTTTGACCTTGGAAATTGACGTCAGTGTTCCAAGACTTTTGGCAGGCATTGTAGGCCTGCATCTCTAATCAACAGATTTTACAGGCTTCTGCGGCAAGATGTGCAAAAGAAAATGTCTTTTACCTATTTTGAAAGTAATCTGTCTCAAACCCTTGTTTTTTGTTTCCCTGTTAGATATTTTTTGCAGATTGATGTATAGTATAGGGTTAGATCTCTCTGAGTATAAGACATGAATAATAGCGACCATAAATCTACTGTTTGCTGGAGGGTCTGCTATAGTGAGCAATTTAAAATGCCTGTGACATGATCTTCATACTAGCCACACTTGATATTTTCGAATCTGGCGTTATTTTTTCCATTTTTTGGTAAAAAACGCACTTCTTGACATTTATTCCCACTTTAGTCCAATTCCAAGTCAAATTTCATTTCATTAAGCAACTTTCTTAAAGCGTGTATATTAAAGATCTATTTACTTATTGTCATAAGCATAAAGAAGAATTCAGAGATTATAGAAAGAAAGTCCGTGAGTGTTGCCTAGGACACTGAGATAAACTCACATTAAGGTTAGATCCGTGACGTCACAGGATGAAGCTTTTCCATCCTCGAGTCCATCATTCAAGAGGATTAGATTGAGGAGATATCGTTACACCAAAATGAGCGACTTTTTCGACGATTTAAATGCTAGTAAAGAGGGAAGCTTGGATGGCAGTGATAGTGATCTACGTTGATCCACACACTTGCAAAAGATTATTTGAGATGTTAGAGGCAATACAAGAATCGTGTCACAAACACTTCAAGTTGAAGTCGGATTTTGGTGGGGAGACGAACCAGCATTTGCCTGAAGGTCGGTTGGTTTTCAAAATTTTGCGCCATTTGCATAGCGCAGTTAAAGTCAATTTTATTGTTTTCACACCGCATAATATATCATATAGTAAGAAAATTCGTGGCACTTATGGAAACAAGCCAGTTTCGAATAAAAAGACGAAAGAGAGTCAAGCGAAGAGTGAAATGAAACTCTGGTTTATATGATGCAACTATGATATATAATGAGGTTGATTAAATGCTGTAAAACACCATGAAATGTATATTTTTCCTTCGGCCTAATGCGCATGCCCATGTGATGCACATCAAAAAATGGGAATTCATACTCGTCTCTCCAACAAGATTTACTGGTTAATACAATACTTGGAATGGCAAAGGAAATATCCTTGCACATGTTAAAAGAGGTTTGGTTCAGATTTAATGCTATTTTCTTATATACAAAGGCGGCCTATATCATCGATATTTGTAAATTCTTCTGTAGCTCAAACAAAGTCAATTGTTAAACGACGAGAGTCGGGTTTTCATTCTAAAAGTAATTTTTCTTTTCTAAAGAGGTTTTCTGACCAAAAAGATAATGGAAGAACAGCCTCTATCCACGATTTAAACTAGCGATCGAATGAAAGAATTTTGTCATGGCGTTGTGAACTGTCCGTCCCGCCTAGCAGCGGCGTTAGCCAAACTGTAACAACGATAGCAATACAAGATAAGCTTGGAAAGGATGCGCCATTAGAGCAGATTCGTGGACTGCAAATGTATAACCTCGCCTTCAAGGATGCATTGATCTTGTAGCAACAGGAGCTATATATCACGAAAACTGCTTTTCGCGTTTCATATAAGGCAAACGATTGCAAATACCAGGGGTCCTTAAAAAACAGAATTTATCTATCAGTGAAATTGTTGAAAATTATTACTCTCGTTTATAATGAAGAATTTTCAATAATCTTAGCTGGTTAGCAACGAGACTTACTTTGCTATTGTTCTTATTTTTTATTTCTAAACCTTATTTCTCAATTGTCCACTTAAATACCAGAATCTTTCGGCAGTTGGTAATGTCCATCCACTTGCACAATATTGTGCATATGGTCAAAAAGCTCGTGTTTTTAGAATTTCCATAAAACTTTTTCCCCAAATTGGATTTTAGGCAATTTTGGATATGTAATAGAGGAAAAAATTATACGTGAAATGATGTACGTTTGTTTTTCTACTAATTTTTTCTTGCTTCATCACCTCAACGACTGCACTAAAAATGGTTTATGACGAAAGAAGATCTGGGTGATAAAAATTGTGCAAAACAAGTACAGTACAGCAGCAAAGTCGTTCCTTAACATTGGGACTTTGCCCATTATGTCCAAGCGCACGTGGAATACTTTTTCCACATTATACATCTTCGAATGCGTCATCTTCCTAGGTTACATAACAGCATGAAATTATTTTTTGCGAAGCGACGAAGAAGCAAAATGTCTTCTGAGTCCAAGGTTTTTATCACCTGTTGGCGGCGCATATTTTAGTAATTTACCGCTAAAATTAGAAGCAGCTATGTCAGATAAAGATGATCAATCGGTTGGGGGGGGGTGGGAGTAACTAAGCCTAGTTTTGAACGGGGACGTGTCCTTTTGGTTGAATGATTTAAAGTGACCCATAATTCCGCAAACATGATGAAAACTAAAACCCATAGTTCCGCAAAGCAAGTAAAAATCTTAAAGCACAACAAATGTATCATACAAATTTTGCTTGTTCTTTGCCTTTAAATCTCAATATAACACATATATCATATTTTCTTTTCTAACTGGTCATTCAATTTGTTAATGCCAAATTTTCCTCCTAATAATCTTGCAATATTTTCGAAAAATGGTATTTATAATTCTGCATGTTTCTTCAAGTTCCGCACATATTTCAAAAACTGATACCGATGTTTCCGCATTTTCATAAAAAAGGTCATCCTAAATAATGGCACACCCCCGTCCCTTCAAACATGTTAAGGTAAACATTCTTCTCGTTCGTTGAGCGGACATATTGGATGTTGTTCAATTAAATGTTCACTTCGTTTGACCAGGCTTTAAGCGGATTCTGGTACAGAGCACCAATCTGGCGAGTTTGTCATTCTATACAACACTAACACTATGAAAACACTATGAACGTACATTCAATTATCATATGTCCGACAAATTTGAAAGCCACTGTTAATGGTAGAGATAAGTTCAATAACAGTGAGGAAATCCATTAAGTTCTCATATCAAAGGAAAAATAAGTTCTTTCTTAAAAGACAAAATTAAGTTTTAAACCGAGATGTAGTCTCAAGACCTGAATTAGGAGATTTAGAAACCAACACAATATTTTTAACGCTCTGCATAAGGCGTAACCATTCATGTTCTTTCCTTCCTTGACTGTGTTAAACAATCCACACAACTTGTGCAACAAAAATTTCTGATGTTATTGTGACGATATAGGATGCTCAGTTGACGGAAATATGCGTCTTAAAGCATTAAGCTTTTATGATTATTTGTTAAACTGCAATCTTTTTTGCTAGCATGCAAAACAGAAGGAGTGACATTTCAAACAGAAATGGCAGCTGGTATATGGAGAAATGTACCTCTTGTGAGATATCTTTCTATGTGTTTTGCAATGGCTCATAAGTACAAACATACAAAGAATATACAAACAAGACCGGATTGAGGAGCTAATCGTGAAGAGAAAGTAGCTCTTTCATATGATGTCACAAATAAACTAGCAGTAATTCAACGTACGGTCAAAGCATCTTGAAAACTGATTACTATAGAAGTTCTTGCAAAGCTTTTCATACAAACCATGATAAATTTGATCAAAGTTAAGTGCAAATAAGTGCAAAGTTCGAGTTCTTATTGTCTACGTCATTTCAAAAAACAGTCTAGTCTGATTGCCAATTTGAGAAGCAGCATAACTTTGACTGAGAAGCGGCATAGCATAACGTAAAGTTATTTGGTCACAGCCATGAACGATTCTACAAACGCGAATAGTTTGAAATGCAGGATTACATTTAACATTTAAAAACAGAAAACAGTAATTAGACAAAAATTAGACAGAAAAATTCCAACCAGATACACATTTATTTGCGTTAATTTTCTTCAGTGAACTTTGAATCTCTTCTGACACGCTGCAAACAATATTGAATCACTTTATTGCAGCCTCTTTTCATTAATGCTAGGCCAATTTTCAGTCAAAGTTATGCTGCTTCTCAAATTGGCAATCAGACTAGACTGTTTTTTGAAATGACGTAGACAATGAGAAACTCGAACTTTGCACTTATTTGCATTTAATTTTGACCAAATTTGAGAAGCAGCATAACTTTGACTGAAAACTGGCCTAGCATTAATGAAAACAGGCTGCAATAAAGTGATTTAATATTGTTTGCAGCGTGTCAGAAGAGATTCAAAGTTCACTGAGGAAAAGTAACGCAAATCAATGTGTATCTGGTTGGAATTTTTATGTCTAATTTTTGTCTAATTACTGTTTTCTGTTTTTAAATGTTAAATGTAATCCTGCATTTCAAACTATTCGCGTTTGTAGAATCGTTCATGGCTGTGACTAAATAACTTTAAGGGCTGCCAAACATAACGCACAACCCGTTCCAGACCATAATTTATTTCAAAGTTTTAAAACTACGTCCTATATTTGAAATCCTATTTCCACAAAACGATTCGATCAAATTTGATATAAGTTATATTTTACTTGTTTCTCTAGACAGGATAAACAGGCATGCAACAAAATGGAACGTGAAATTCAATAAACTATAATGCGACTAACAAAGAAAGACACGATGTAAAGGTTGTTGTGAAATTAAATTGATCCCACATGCATTGTTTGAGATAGAAAGTCGGAACATTTAGACAGTCATTTCTTATTTCCAAATCTTCAAATTTGCTTAGGAAGAAGCAATATTGAGGGTGCACAGGGGCTCATCCCTCGTGTCGAAATTCAAAGAAGTAGAGCTCAAGCAGCTTATCGATTTAAGCCATCGTATATCAAGACATGGATGCTTATAGAAATCTCAGCGCGTGACATTCTTGCGAGTAAAATTAAAATCTACTTCGCTTAGATGTTTTGTTGATTCTTGAGCTTGGGTCATCTTTATGTTTATATAGGAAGATTTGTCTATGTTGTCTATCTGCTGAACACACAATGATTTTTATCATCATTTCAAATGTTGTTTATAATATCATGTGTCATTAAATCACTGGAAAGATCATATAAGAACACCTTTATAATTTTCTGGAAAGGCATGAAATACTATATACTTTTTATTTGATTTTTTTCATTCTATTAATCATACCCTAGTTACCCTAACAAAACCTATAAACATCACATTATACAATAGGAAATTCGGTCATGGGGAATTTATTGATTTACAGAATGTATTGACACCGTGAATCTTGATTTTCTTTTGATAAAAATCCAGCATCATGGAGTTGAAAGGGTTTTTTTTATTCGTCTAAGTCCTCTCTCGGATAGAAAACAGTATGAGGTATGTTGAGGCATTTTTCTTCAAAGTAAGTTGCTTTCTACCATTTGATATTTTAATGATATTTTACCCTTCCTGCAATATAGAATTTGACATTAATCAAGTGTTCTTATTCCAAAAAAAGGTTTACAAGAACAATTTATTTTAAACTTTCTTTCACATTCTACTTATAGTTTTTCTCGCAAAGGCGATATTTTCTAACTCAAAAAAACCCAGTCAATTTTGTCTCGGATCAGTACATTTGCATGGAGCCAAATGCTGGAACTATGCATGTCTTTCGTCAAAAGAATAAACACCTACTTCTTTTCAAAATAACTTTTAAAAGTGTATTGGATTTGTTCACAATACATCCGTAATTTCTTTATTGATATCTGCAAAATACTGTTAACATTACTATCTAGGATGCTATGTCGTTGATTAGACTTGCTGAGTTTTCGACAAGAATTCCTCTTCATAAAACCCCTACAATGTGTATCCTTATTTTATAATAACGATCAATGTAAGTAAATTGTACCAGGAAAATTTTTTTAAAATAAATAACGACGTCTCGAGCATAGCCCGTTATCACGTTTCGAGCATAGCTAGTTATCACCACTTGATAACAGGTTATGCTCGAAACTTCGTTATTTATTTTAAAAAAAATTTCCTGGTACAATTTACTTACATTAATCGTTATTATAGTATCATACTGTACCGCACGCAATCTAGTATATTTATGGTATCCTTATTTTACTTGTTATGAATTGTATTTTTGATTTAGCATGTAGTCAGAGGCTTAGATATTTGCGGTATGTTTTTGGGTAACAGTAGCTTAAAATAAAGCAATGGGCTAGTATTTATATCATGTTCCTGTTTTCTCGCTTGTGCTAAAAGCTTTTGCTCAATGAAGTGCGCGCTTTTTTGCCTTTTACTGACTTTATCTCGTGACCTTCATCAATCTCTCATACCTGCCCGATGCCCACGTTATTCATGAGCAATTGATTCAAGCGACTCAAGCTGTTGATTTTCCGCTTATTCTGAAGCGTTAAAAGGCTAAAGGGAACTTGTGAAACTGGAAACCAAGCCCAAATATTTTTTCAGTATCGACAAATTAATGAAAATACATGCGAAATCAGGAAAAAATTACGATATTAGATTTAGAAATAGGCTACTAGCCATTATTCCATAACAATAAAGAATTGTTTCTTGTTTATGCATGTTAAAGCCCATCAGGGCTATCGGAGTTTTTCCCCAAAGCGAAATTCTTGATAACTTTTCAGATTGAAGAAACCATAAATCAGCAAAAAAATAAGTCAAAGTAGATACAAAACTTAATAAACGAGAATTTTTTTGGGGCAGAGGCAGCTGAATACATGGCAGGTGAAATTGCTTTATAAAGCCTCGATGACCGTTAGAAAGGATAAAAGTACATTTAATAAGATCAAAATAACCGATAATTGCCTTCGACTATCTGCGATCAGAAACTTTTTGACTTAATTGTTTTTTCAGTGAGATTTGAAACAGAGAAGTAAAAATCATAAATTCATCAGTTTTCTCTAGTTCCAACATATCTTGTTGGTTATTTTCGTGTACCAATTCAAAGTTCAGCTTGCTTTTAATGCTGGTTTTTTTATCCAGCGAATGTTTAAATGCTTATAAAACAATAGGTCAAAAAATATGATTCGAAGAAGGCAACTGGACCTGTTGGTATACCATCCATAGTTATCAAAGCATCAGTGGAAGAACTTTCTGAATCATTACAAATTTTATTTAACAACTTTGTCAAAACTAGTAGTTTCCGAATGCAATAAAACAGGCATATATAACCAGCGTTGAAGGAAGAAAACTCAAAGATAAAAGAAACTACAGGCCAGTAAGTGTTCTTCTTTCACTGTCTAAGATATTCAGAGAAAATATGGTACACAGCATGCATTGATACGCTTACCGTAAAAGCCCTATTAGGCCCCCGGGGGCCTTTTTATATTTTTCAGTCCTAGAGGGGGGCTTAAAAGAGCGGGAACTTTTTAGAGAAGGGGACTTATCAATAATTTAATGTAAAAATGTTATAAAATGCCCTTATTAATTATTTTGTATTTTGCAAATGTTATACAAATGTTCTCAAAAACTTTGCTAGCAGCTTCGAAAGTTTTATAAAAATCAATCAATTATAAAATATCTGCTTTATCTTCCTCAGAGTCCCCAAGATCAATTGATATCCCCTGGGACATCTTCTAAACAAATTTCGACTGACTTCTAAGGCTCATAAGTAAATATTTACATGGCCTGTTATTAATGCACACAATTTTATCGTCATCACACCCGTCAACAGACCCACTCAATGCACATGTTTTCTTGGTTTCACATCAGGAGCTTAAGAGGAGAGCTTAATAGTTTTTGCTTGATAAGGGGGGCTTAATGGAGAGGGGCCTTTAAAGAAAGGGAGACTTAATAGAGCTTTTACAGAACTTAATAGAGTAGTTGAAAGCTTTAGACGATAATGTATCTAGACGATAAGAAAAAAACAGATATAATAATGATGGATTTATCAAAACCATTTGATTGCCTGCCATACGATCGCATAATTGCTAAGCTGTATGCGTATGTATTCAGCAAACGATATATGATGCTATTACAAAAATTGGCTAAAGGAGAGGACACAAAGAGTGAAAATTAATTCTCAAACAAGCATGTGGAAAAATATTACACAAGGAGTCCCACAGGGATCAGTTCTAGGCCCCCTATTTTTTAACATATTTCTAAATAATATTTTCTATTTCGTGACTACAGAAAATCTTTGTAACTGCGCCGATGACGATACAATATGAACAGTAGGTATGAATGTTGATGATATGATATATAAATGTGAAACAGAAGTAGCAACTGTAAATAAATGGCTTAAGGATGATTCATTGTTACTAAATGAAGATAGATGTAACTTTATTATATTTGAATATAAAAAAATAGAACCGGAAAAGCAAATATTAAAATAGAAAATGCCGCTATTGAAGAGCCAACTACTTGGAATAACTCTAGACAGCAAACGTAACTTTGAACAACATATTAAAATCCTTTGTAAAGAAGCAGGTGAAAAGATTAATACCCTTGTCAGATTAATCGCCCTTTTTATGAATGAATATGAAAGATCACTATCTATGAAAACCTTTACTCAAACCATACTCAATAAAAAACCATACTCAACTTCAAAATGCCTTTGATAGAGCCAACATTTAACACCATATTAAAAGCATTTTCGTCTTACAAAGCTATTTTGAAAGTTTTTTGAATTTTTTGCTTTTTTCAAAGCCATTTTATTCTCAACTTTTTTCTCAACCAAATTATTCTCAACTTTACACCCCTGTTGCAGAAGATGGATTATAATTGTCATGACTGAATGTACAAAACGTTTATATATTATTTGCGTTTTCTGTGAAGAATGGAAGGTCATCCAACTTTTTATACTGGAAGATGATTTGATAGATGGAGGAAAATATTTGTTTAGACTGCTCTAATAATGGGGCTCTGGGACACTATTCCTTTCACCTCATTGCGATACAATTGTTGCAATGAATGGAGAAACCAGAAGGTCCTTGCCAGTGATATATAAGCGATCTATCATTGGTCAATGCAGAGCGGTGAACCAAACTTGACTGAAATGACCAATAAAGTCAGCATACTAGGTATTTAAAAACGCATATGAGGAAAATTACTTAAATAAATTTTGAAACAATCATGAAAATAGACTCATTAATAGAAAGCTGGCAGTTTGTTGATACTACACCTTGATCATTTTCAGTACTGGGTTTTTGCGATTTTTCTTAAATTGACTTCATCTTCAAATCTTTAATTGTTTAGCTAACTTTATGATTCGTGACTGTTTTTACAAGGCACCAATCGTAACCATTATTCCTGACCTCATGTCACTACAGAGGACTCTTAAGTTTTGTTCTGTCTCTTCAAATGCTTGTCAACCTAGAAGATAACTTGCTCTCTTTCACAGACCCCAAATTTTAGACGATTTTGCATAAAACAAAACAGGAATGGAAGATTTTCAAATGAATAACAGCTTGTATTTGCATGTAGGCCAATAACAAATCCCGAAAACTGGCAGGAGCATTTTCATCAAGTATCCATCCGATTACTCCGAATTCATGCTCAAAAGATTTTCGTCGGGCAGTTCCTAAAATGCTGGACAAAAGCTATGACACCCCCTCTCAAAGCAAAAGAGGTAGTTACGCCTCTGCATGTAGCTAGTTTGATTGTTTTGAGTTGCTGAAATTAGAGTGTTTTCATATATGTTGTGGAGTTTAAAATGAAATGAACTGAACGCTGGATCTTCCTAAAGCTGGATAGGAAGATCCTGAACCAGGCTGCAGCTATCAACCAATACATTATTACTAATTTCATAATTTGGAATTTTCAAGAAAGCTTCCACTTCTCAGCTGTATTTCTGGATTCCATTCTGGAATCTGATGAAGTTTGGCAAATATTGCTACTGTATTTCTTAAAGTAATCTCAACCAAAAGTTTCATTGACGATAAGGTTTCATTTACTATTTACCCCCGTGTAGCCCTGTGTTTTAAAAGAAGCAGATAATGTGAATAGACAGTGTTACGCCATATTCTATTTTCATGATGATGCCTTAATTTTGTCTTGTTTCCTTGAGAAAAACAAACAACTAGAAACCAACGATTCAAAACAACAAAAAGTAAATATCATCGTTTGATTCGTTATTCCCATCTAATTTTGTTTAATTGCTAGTAAACTGTTTGAACATGTACCTGTTTCATTTTTAAAAGATAATTCACTACAGTCAATCTGAATTGTTGAGCCCCATTATTCTATTATAAACAGCAAACTTGAAATCATTTATGAATAATATATATATCTTTTGCTTCCAAAAGTTTCTTATATCTTGGACTTCTTTTCTCTTTCATCTCCTTTGATTTTCGAACCTGTCGAGTGCTTCGGACGGGCAATACAAGATTTCGGCTGAGCCGGAATGAAATCTTCGTCAACAAAAGGGCATTAATATGATAGTTATTCGATTTGCGTAAAGAACTGGTTCTTCTTCCTTCCACAAAATCCTGGCGTCTAATCTTCTCAAACAACTGTGACGATTCTATGCCAGGTTCGCGTTTTTTGTGTGGATCATCTTCAGATTTTGACTTGCAGATAAACTTGGGCATCATAAGATTTTTCACCTGCTTACGGCAGAACAATTTGGCACTTTTGCAACCTTCGCAATCTTTATGCGATGAGCATTGTCTGTGGTACTGTGGGCAGTTTGCTTCTACTGGAAAATTATTCTGTAGAATAAAGCAACACAACGCATGTTAAGATCTTGCTTCAATACGAGTTTTTCATTCACGTTGCACTTTTAATTTTTATTTGCAAGAATGCACAAAGGATCGTTCTTAATAATCATTATACATTTACTGTATATAGTTTAGGAAGGTATGATTGTTACCTTGAGACATTTCGTACATATGTTATTAGTTATACTGCAATTTTTCACCTGAATCATACAAGAAACATTAATAGAGCTTAGATATAAAAAATAACCTGCCTAAAGCATTTTATGTTAACGGCTCAGACTTTCTGAGAATTCTCTTGAAAACTGGCGATTCTTTCCAATTTCATGTAGTCGGGGTAGAAAAGAGGGACGAAGAATTATCTAAGTTCTCATATAAATAGTTTATTTATAGGCAATCATGGAAGAACGGCACAAATAAAGTTATGAAAGGTTGATTATGACATACTGATTCTACAATCTCGTCATTCATAATTCACTTTAAGAATCTTAAAGTTTTTTATACGGCCATTTGTTATCTTAGCTGAGACATTTAAACGATTTGCTCTTTGATATTGGGTGAACTTTGGGGTGATTTTTACAATTTTAAATTCGATTCTCAAGGTGATGTGAAACTGAGACGAAGATATGACTGTATGAATTTAGACGGAAGATAAATGTCAGTGCAGGAAACTATATCAAAAGCCTGCTTCTTTTCTCGTTAGAAAAGAAAATTGTATCCTTCTTTCCTTTAAAGCAACATTTTCTCCATTTCTTCATTTTCAACATTTTCGAGAGAGCCTGCTATTTGGGTTGCAACAAAATTGAAACTACGTTTCACAAAAGGACTTTCGTAACTACACTCGAAGTCATTTCATTTCATTTTCGTTGTTTGATAATATAAAGCCCTTGTTAGATACTCTTTACTGTTGGTATTAAAATGCTGGTCAATGCTCAAACGAACGTATAATATTTTGATATAAATATATAGAAATTAATTTAAAAATTCAAACTCATACCATTTGGCGCATTGAATGGACTGAATATAATATGACCGATAACAGGACAACCAGATAAGAATTCATCTTTTTCGAATCAGCTCAGTTGGCAACAGACAACAGGAAAAATCTAGAAAATTAAATTCAGATTTTATTTGCAAATTTCTAAAGAGATTGTACAGTATTAAAGCCGAATGCAAACCAATTAGGATAAGTTGGAAGAACTATGAAGATAAGAAGGATGATATAGGAAAATTGGAATACACACCAACAATGGATTTGCGGCTCAGCTGCACTGGCAATTAGACAAGGAGTTCCTTTCGCGAAAGCTAATACCTTCTTATATCTAATGAATACTGACATAGGAATCAATTTTTAGGAAACGATCCCCGAGAAACCTTGTTTGTCAAACCAGCCCAGCGCTCTACCGCCACAACACCTCTGTATAGAAGAACCTCGCCAATGGAAGATTTCAATGACCTAATGAATCGCCTGCAGGGATAATTGCTTTAGAGTCAGAAATTAGATGATTACCTAATTGCGCGAACCACATGTGAAACCTACATTTGCCAAACGCGCTTGGGTGTGTTTAGAAAGGATATTATCCTCGTTAAAGCTATTATTTTTCAAGTGTGAGTACTGCCAGTAAAGATTTTTGTAGCGTGTAGCTTATTAACGTGTGAAATGGACATGTTTAGTAGGGAACCACACAGATGCAAAAAAGCTCACAATGCCAAGTTAGAAAGAGGATAAATGTTACGTACATTTTAATCGCAGCAGTTTATTGTTTCGGATAAACGCTTTCATGGCAATACAGACAAGCGGATCAACTTATGCGAAAATATCAGTCAAAGATCTGAAAATATAGATCATCTGCTGAATGAATTTAATTTCAATGAATATAGTAAAAAGGGTTAATTTTGTTGTTGTTAAAATCCTTGTTCGTGTAAAAGATGAGCTCAAGGTTACTATATCTAAATTCAACGATGATTTTGCTACACTTATCTCGCTTGGATAAAACACTATTGCCAAGCAGCCATATTCTGATTCATGCTTTACATAACATTAAAGATGGATTGATACTTTGATAACTACTTAAATCGCAATATAATAGCGTAAGGTAGGCTTTTTACAAAGCATTTTTTCTTTGCTGAGACTAAATAAAAAAAGGCATCTAGGAAAATCGTATTTAATTTGCTTAAGCAAATATTTATTTGAACGCACCTTGTTCGCTCTGTCCAGCGTATGTTCTGTCCTCTGATCTGTGCCTGCAGAATGGTCTCTGCCTCTCTTATATGCTTGAAATGACAGGTGTGCAATCAGATCTACAGGAAGTCCACGTTCTGCGCTAAAAAGAGCTCAGCAAGGATCAGCCTGCCATGAAACCATTTACTTTTACACCCCCAGCAAGACTTCAAAGAAACTTTTTATTGTATCCGGTCTGGATATAAATCGATTCTTTCCAGCTTTGGAAAGTCGTGATACAAGGTGATTTAAAGCAATAAATTTCAGGAGGAAGCTGCAAAGGAATATTTATGAACAGGGAAATCTTTATGAACTTTCTGAATCCCAATCCAGTACAGAACCACTAAAAAGCAGCACTTTGTTCACGATCACGAACACCAGCATTTTTTGCAAGGGGTGGCCATGGACGCTGTTCAAACAGAGAATTTGATGACAAAACATCTTCTTTGAATTTCATCCCTAGAAGTTCACCTATCATCTTCTTTGTTTACGATGACTTTTCCAAAATTCAGATTTTGCGTCCAAACCAAAAAAAGTCAAAGCATTCTTGAAAAACAAATCAGATTTTCATTCAAATTTGCAGTCCTAAAACGGGCTAGATAGGTGGAAGTTACATTTTTAATCAGTTAGAATTTATGTCGCAGGGGCGGATCTAGGGTGCCGCAACTGCCTTACGCAAGGCAGTCAACTACCGCTGACAAAGACTGAAACATTTAAATTTCGCCAAACACATCTTCAGTTTCAGTTTCATTTATTTGAAATTCCACTACATACATCCTTTGATTTTTTTGTTAATGACTCATGCCCTCCCACCTCCCCCCCTCTTCTCCCCCAAGTATCTCCATTAATTGATTGCGTGCAGTCGTTGTGAGACCCTACTTTGCATCTTTGCTTCGCCTCATATTGAGCGAATAAGTGATTCTTTCCCTGCGATTATGTGATCTTCTTCCCTGCCTCAGATGATTTGACATAAATTATATTTTGCGGCATTTCGCATATTAATTTTAGATGCCCGCGCAGTTTTAAACAATCGTTTTTGAGACCCTACGTCATTTTTATTGTTCTCCTTGCGGCATCGATGAGATGTATGAGAAATTTTTGTATATGCAAAATATGTAGAGTGGGCTCAGCGTATGGTTATTTGGAATCTTGAGGTGCCGCAGAATGCCGCATTTGATATCAGGGTGATACTTGTGATACGTAGGTGATCCACTAGATCGGTGCGGTGATCATGAAGACGATTAGCAGCCTCATTTCACTCCTGTACCGTGATTTTGACAGACAGGAAAATAAAGCTGAGAAGGGGAAAGGATATCCTGAAAAAGGTTAAGTTCTGTCAGAGACGTGAATATTGGAAGCTTCATGCATGACCTTAGCAATATTAAGCTTAAAAGACTTGGAAATTCTGCTTCTATCTCTGCAGCTAAAGTATCGGAGCTAGGCCTACTTGGTTAAAAGTTCTATGTTGAGCCGAGAACAAACTTTTTTCTTTGGAGGTGAATTATTATTGAAGCAAACGTTTTTGAAACATTGTTATTTATGCTTCATTCTTGTTAACGTTCGGTTTCTTTTAATTTAGACGTATTTGAATAATGTTCTTTGTTATTTAATAACAATATGATTGCCAAAAAACTTTGTTTTTTATCGCATAAAATGTGTATATTATCAGAGTCAGTTAGCATTGTCAATTCTTTCCCAATACAATATAAAGTATAGAAAAAATATTATTTGTTTGATCAAATTGACTCGAATCATGACGATGTAAATTTAAAAATAATAGACAGAGTATTTAATAAGTATTTTATAAGTTTACAGACACAAGAATTTAATACACATAGAAAATCTGATTTCAAAAATTCTGTGGAGGTTCCAGGGAAAATAGCTAGCCTCACTTTCTCTTTAAATTTTTTTAACTTCAATTTCGATTTGTTTCAAACATCGCATCAGAGCATGCTAGGTTTCTTTTTCTAATTTTGTGTGCTATATTTCAAATTATGTTATGTTATGTTATGTTATGTTATCTTATGTTATGTTATGGTATGTTATGTTATGTTATGTTATGTTATGTTATGTTATGTTATGTTATGTTATGTTATGTTATGTTATGTTATGTTATGGTATGGTATGTTATGTTATGTTATGTTATGTTTTGACACATCAGACACAAATGTATCAGAGATCTTTCAATTTGGGAAAGCTGTTGCTATTAGACTTAAAAACTAAAAACATAACATTACAGTCTGATGAATGTTTATGTGTTCAGAAGTAAATTTTAACCAGTGCTTATATTTCTGATAACTTGACATAGCTATCACCTGATTGGCAAATCTGTGTTATTTTAGTAAGGATTCTTGAATTGCTATTTATGGTTATGAAATTAGCTTATCTTGTCCTCTCAGGATGCCCTTGGTTGCTTTTTAAGATATTTTGGAGAAAATGTCTTTAAAAAGACAAGTAAACTTAAGGGAAATAGAATTTGTGTATCTGAATGACTCCCAAATTAATATTCGAAAAATACTTTATTATTTGATGTCTGTATCTATTATCTGTCAATCTGCAATGTCATCTGTTGGTATAATCTGTAATGTTAACTGTCTGTATAATCTTTATCTATGAAAGTAACTTAGTACGAAAAAATATCAATTACTTAGGGCATTTTATAGCAGAGCTTTATCTGTATGTAACCTTCAGTGCATTCTTTCACAATTTTGTTTCTTTGCTGGCAACAGACTAGACCCATAGGCTTATTGATATGCTTTTAAACTGTCAAACATTTGAGTGCTTAACACAGCAACATCAAATAACTTACATCCTGTCTGCAAAGCTTGATCAAAACACCATGTATCTAGAGGTTATTGGCATGACTGAAAAAAGATTTCAGAAGTCTATATAAAATTCTATTTTGATAGAATTTTATATAGACTTCTGACATCTTTGTTCAGTTTTTGATGGTGACAATGTTCAATAAGTCCCAGTAGTGTAAAGACTAGTTTTTAAGATTCAAGTGCAAATGCAAAGTCTAACTGTTGTAGCTTTAGGATGAGAAGAAGCCAAATTCAAGCCTACTCACTTAGACCTTCATACTCCAAAAGAAAGTTCTGTTTCCTTTCATAAACTGAACCATAAAATCTCAAAACAGAAAATGAATTGAAATTGCTGTTTCAAATTATTCTGATAGTGGCTTTTTGGACAAGTTGAACTTGTTGGAGCAGCTCAGTAGTAGGATCTCTTGAACAATGCCTGGGAACCAGATGCAAATTTTAGAGTTCCTTCCAAATTTAGGGAAAAAGAAAGTTTTTCATTCTCTTTGCTTAAAAGTTACCCATGGTTTCAATATTCTAAAGCTTAATATTATGCAATTTGCCTGCCTTTGGAAATTTTTTTTCTAAGAATTGGTGTAAATTCATCCAGAGACAAGCTGGTGAATTTTTTTGACAGACGTTTCCTGTGCAGTAGCAAGATATAGAATCAATGCAGATTTGATATCAACCATACCCTATTATTAACCATGCTAACCTTTGTAACTGTAAAAGAAGTAGGCAGTGAAGATTCATAATTGGCAGTGAAGAATTACTTAAGATAATGTTGTTTTATAGTTTCCTTGAATAACATAAAATATTTACATGCAAGCAACGCCACTATTTAACCACTTTACATTGCGCATGCGCAAATGGGTTTTGACCACGCCCCTTTTTGCCATTTACTTTTGGACCACACCTATTTGCGGCAGTCAAATTTTTCTTTAGATCCGCCCCTGTGTCGTGTCAAGTATCTTCCTAAATCTAGGTATTCTGAATGTAAATTGTCTTTGAAACTGTTTTGAAAGCGGCTTGGCCGGTTGTTTAGTTAACTGCTTGCAATGGAAAAGTGAATTTATTGAGGATGAATTTGATTCTTAAAAGGCCATGAGTTCGACGCTCTTGAAGTAAAAGTTGCTTAAAGAAACTCCAGTCAAACGGGGCTGATTTACTTAGAAGCTATCATTACACGAATTTTACACCGGTCCTTGAAAAATATCAGCTGTGAAACTACATTTTATTAGATACCTTTCAAAAGAATTAATTGGTATAAGCTCTAGTTCGTTGAAATAAACTTCAAATGTCACCAATTTTGCAAAGGATTCACTTTTATCCAAGGACATGACTGTATGGAATGTCTGTTGACAAGAAACAGTTTTATTTGGATTGGTTCTATATCGATGGAGGTCGCTACATTTGCCTCTGCTAATTTTCTTGATAGAACGACCATTTCTGCGTAACTTTCAAAATGACCAATTAAACACCCTAGGAGCCATTACAAGAATCCACTAAATTACATCTATTCTTTCTTTCTTCATTTGAGCAGAAGGTACAGGTGTTTCAGATGGACAAGCTCGGTAATTTTGTAAAGAACAATAAACATGCTGCCCAAACACAAAATAAATGTGTTGGCGTCGCGGCGTCGCGGCGTCGCGGCGTCGCTGTTCCCCGAAACACAATCATTATTTACTGAGCGGCAAGGATGAGGTTTTCACTATGAAATCAGCTTTGCTTCTCGTTCACCTGGATCGGAAACTAAAATTATCAAAAGACCCACGCCCAATGCGTACCTGGGCACATTTACCGTCCGTAGAAATTCTTGCAGGCAAAGCGCCTCGCTATAAAGTTTTATATTGATAGATGTTGGCCTTACCTTGATGCGGATCTTCATTGATCAGTGAAATTTTCTCTCTGTACATTGCTATTTCATTTCCAGATGTGTTTGCAAGTAAACTTGCAGCTGCGTGTAGTGGTGTAGTCGTAAAATTTTAGGAGGTTTAACACAAGTTTAACAGCGTTTTATCAGTTTTTTCTTCTGTGGTCTTGGAAAAAAAGCTCAAAATAGGCATTGTACACTAAGACACACTATTTCAATACTCGTCAAAAGTGTGCAATTTGACTAAGAACTCCTTACTTGCTGCCGGCTGCTGAATTCTACAACCCTAGTTTGAAAAAATCTGCAATTCTAGACCTTTGCAATCAACTAACAAACGCTCTTGGTAAAGAAACACCTTCTTGTACATTTGTATACTTTGCTAAGGCTTTTGACACGGTTGACCACAAAATTTTAACATATAAACTCGGTCACTATAGTATAAAAGGTCCTGCTTTAAATTGATTAAGGTCATACCTATAAAGTCGAATTCTACAAGTTTACATTAACGGCACTTTGTCTAAACCCCGAATTATAACACACGGATTACCCAAAAGTCCTCTTCTTTACATTAATGAGCTACCCTCTTGCTCCAGACTTCTTAGTTTTCATCTTTTTGCTGATGACACAGGCATCTTTTTTTCTCATACTAATGCGAAGGACCTTGAGTCAGGGATGTAAATTGGCAGATATTTGGGGAGGGGGAGTGAAGGGCCCAAAATTTCCGATTGACAAAGGTCAATTCTAATTTTGTATGAGGGCCTAAACTTTAATAGTTTTTTACCAACAAAACCTTATAAATTGTGTCGTAAATAATTATTCAGCTGTATGATAAAGTTTCTAGATTTCATAAATTTGGAAGATCGAGCATAAAAACTGTTAGTTTAATTAGTGCATCAAAACATACGTAGTCCAAAAATCAGATCGTAATTTAAGAAACATGAGGTCGTTTGGTCTTTCATCGGTCGATCTCGAACGGAGGAAGTTCTTGACAATCTTCGAGCGACTAAATGCTCTTTCATTCTTTGCTACTGATATATGAGTAGTAAGAGCTAACTTGTAAGTTCTTTAAGTCATGGGAAATGTACTGCGCTGTGTCACACTCTCCAGTATTTATGTGCCTGCCTTGACTTCATTGTAAATCAAGCTTTGTAGAATTTTGCTCGTTATCTTGGTATTTTTCAATTACAAATATATATCACAATTTGCTTTAACTTTAGTGTTCCTGTATTCATTGTGTCAACTATTCAATAAAAAGACACTGGTCCAGAAAACCTCTGGGCTTGTCTCAATCTCCTTGGCAAAATTTCAACCCTAAAATAAAACTTATCATTGTTAGTTATCATTCATATACATCAGAAAGTGTTATTAAAATTTGTTGCTGATGAAAAGAATTTGATTTGATTGATTTGATGAGGGGACAAAGGATGTTTACATGAAGCAATCTGAGGGCACTGCCTCGAGTTGACTTTGATGGGATGAATGGCGGCAAACGTGAAGCCAATGGAGTGGTTGGTCCCATTGACGATTAGGGTGCGAATGCTATGCCTGTGTGGAGAGATTTCTTGTTTATGGTAAGAATTTGTGCAAATTCTATGCAAAACTTTTGCAAATTTTCCTTTTCCGATTATAGATAGCAAATTTAACATTGATCTTACAGTTTGTTACTTGTGTGGGGCTGGTCCATGCCAGTATGGAAAGTATGGCATGGACCAGTACCACTCTTTTTTTGGAGTTTTGCACACTTAACCAATTTGGTTGAATTATTTTATTGTCATCACGCCAGAACACAAAGGTTGCAAGGTTGTTTGGGAACATCAAATTTACCCAGACTGCAGGGCATGGTTTTTCTTGATATTGTATGTGAAAGAGCAAATAAAAATGTTTGCATGTGCACAGGAGTTTTGGTCAAATATGTGCCGCAAGCTGTTAATGGGCAATTTGCAGCCTGATGATGGCTCTCACAATATGGCTATATGTGCAAAGAATTTATTTTACCCAGGGGCGGATATTTGCTTCAACTCGGTGAGGGATGGGCAACTGCCCCTAGTTGCCCCCCTTAAATCTGTCACTGTTTCTACCACATCACTTTGAATCATTTCCCAAAATTTTGACTTCAGATTATAGATTAGCTTGGGGCCACATTTTGTTTGGATACCTGAAATTGACTCTTTCGACCCCTTACACCTTGTACTTAGAGTTCCTTTTTTCATATCTTGCAGAAGCAATTTTCAACTGTCAGCATTTCTAAGTAGATTGCAACATGTGAGGATGTAACCCCCATAAGATTTCAATTACTTGGCTGAGTTTATTGCAATGCAGTCTGCAAAATGAGCTTTTGGAGTGAAATGTTAAGTATTCTATTATGATAAGCTGTCTCAAAAGACTTATCCCAATCTTTTTACTTGCACCTTATGAAAATCTTGCTTGTCATAGAAAATAACCAAAATCACAGAAGCAGGTCTAGAACCTTGTCAGTGATGCTTGGGCATTTCTCAGAAACTGTAGATTCCCAAAAAATCTTTATTTTCAAATTGACATCTAGTTAGCAACAGGCAACCCTCTTGACAAGCCCTTGCAGAACAGCACTTGACCAGGCCTTTTAATAAGAAAATCCCACATGAGTGGCCCAGTGCTGGCTTGATTTCTCTTGTGCAAGCGAAGGCTCCAGGTAAAGAAGGCCATTAAATCAATTTTCATTCCAAAATGAATAAATGCGCTTTCTAAATGTGTTTTCCTAATAAATGATTTCAGATGATCCATAATTTTAGAAAAAATTGTTTATAAACCAACTTTGGAAAGCAGTGTTTATAATGAAAGTCAATGATGCTAAAAGCGACTTTAATTTTTATAAAAACCTAAAGTATCCTTTAGGTACCTTGGTATAAGGTAACATCAAAGGAAAAAAAACTGTTAAAAAGTGATGTTTGATGCATTCAAAGAATGATTATGCAAAGATGATCCCCTACGATAACCATGTTGTACCAAACGTTTAAAGTTTCCAGGGCTAATGTAGTTCAAGTACTGCCTATGGTATCCCCAAACATTCATGGAGGATTTGATATTCAGTTGCATTTTCTGTCAAGATGTGGATAATTCACCTTGCTTATGTTTTCTATGTTTTGATATACAGGTTTTGTACCCTCTGTTTAACTTACTTTCAGAGGATGAGAAAGGATGATTTGATATGTTTATTGAAAAAACATCTATTCCTTACAATCTACTGTTTTGTGAGAGTGATCAAAGATCATGTGGTTGGGTTTGCACCAGTGCTGTTGTGATGGCCAGTGATCCCTCATGTCAAACAAAAATTCCTGCTTGACATACACAAATATGGTTTGTTTACAGTGATCAGAACTGACTTTTCTGTGCTTGATTGGTTGCTATCACATTACTTTGCTGGAGCATATTTACCAATCAGATTACATTTTGGTTTAAGACCATAGCAAGGAATGAGAAAACTTGTTATACCTTGACATTAAGAACAGGAGCCTTGGGATTGATGGCAAAGCTCATTGGCCTTTTTCGGTATACAACTGGGTATATATTTTCCATCTTGTTGTTATGGACCCTAATTCTGACATTTTATACTCTGAGGAGTGTCAGAAGAAAAAGGATTTATGTTAGTATGTTGTGAAATGTTTGCGTTTTTCATCAATGTTTTTTGTATCTGTCAACAGTTAAATATTTTTTGAAATTTATTAGAATTTGGATCATAAGAATTTAAGCAAAGCAACAAAAAAACTCAAAGTACATCAAAGATACAGTAAAAAGACAAAAATGGGGTTAATTTATTGAATGATACAATAAGATTAATAAGCATTTATAATATTTTTTTAATCTCAAGCATTCTTCCATTCTTGAAAAGTGTTTTCCTAAGTCGTGATGGTTCTGAGGAACAATATGTATAATCTGATGACATCAGCATCAAAGTTGTTCATTCTTCTCTTCAACAATGTCCTGACATCTTCTGGAATGTGTGAACATCGAAACCGTTCTCCTGTATTGACCTAATATCCTTGGCAGTGCATAACATGTCAAGCCAAAGACTCCAATAATCGAACAACTCGATATAAAACCAACGAAAGTGTGTAACTCCCCAACAAAACATCCAACAAATTCAAAACGATAACACCATCACAACTACAACTCAAACAATCGCAAAACTATTCACAAATCGAATCACAAAAACAATCAAACAGTAAGGGCTAACGGTTTAAGGGCACAGATGATGACTTTAACCAATTGTCACTTTATATGAGTTCGGACAGAACTGTTCAGTCATTATTTCATCTTTCATGGTCCGTTCTTTCAATATATTTGCTTCTGTAGATGATACATCCGTTGTCCTGAATTGAATACATTGGGGTTAAATATGGGTATGTACTGTGGATAGAAAGGGCTTTGTATTTGATGTACATAATAACCCGGCTCTCCAAGTCTCTTGAAATTGAACATTGCTCTTTGTCTTCTGTCTCGCTTTGGATAATCTCTTCCTTTTCGTTGACCTTGATCTACACTTGTATGGTCTTCTGTTATAGCTTTTCTCCTATATTAAATTGTTCTTCTTCACTTTCTCTCGTCGTTTCTTGAGCCTGTGTTTTATTTGACAGCTGTATCTGTGATTCTAGCTCTCTGACTTGGTTTTTGTGCTCTGTATGATTTCCTGTTTCTAGTACAAATCTTGAATGGTCACGATGCTCTAACTCTATCGCAGGAAAAGTCATCTCTACTTTCTGATGACAAACCCTCCAGATCTTTCGAGATTTGTCCATTGTCAAGCTTCTTCCGTTTTTTCTACATCTACATCTATTCATATAATCAGTAAAACCCAAACGGGCATCGCACTGATGAGGGCGGTTTCCTCGTACACAAGAGTCAGTAAAATATGTGTCATGGCCAAAGCAAGGACATGAGGCAAGTGAAAAAATTTGGACTTGAAAGAGACGGTCACCAAAATTGAAAGAGCGACTCTTGCGGACAATGGAAAGGCCCTATGCAGCACAAGACAGTGACATTTTAATAACACCTTTAATACCAGTACAACATACTGCTACTAAACATAAAGTCTAAATTATCTAAAGTAGAAAATCTTTTAATACACTGCTATTGTTTGCTAATCTTACATTTCTTGGAAGTGAATTCACATCTGTTATGGCCCTGGGAAGAAACGAGAAATTGTAGAAATCTTTTGATGCTGGAAGAGGTATAAATTTATTTGCATTGTTTGTTGTACTTCTCGTTTGACGGCTCTGTTCTCTCACATAAGATAGTATTTCGACTTCAACCGTATTATTCAAAATCTTGCTGAACATTGAAAGGCGTAAATATTTTCTTCTTGTTTCTAACGTAGGCCAGTCAAGCTCGTTTAATAATCCAGTCATTGATCCTTCCTCCCGTGAATAATTTTTGCTTACAAACCGAGCTGCTCGTCGTTGAATTTTTTCAATTTCATCCTTGTGTTTTTTCAATTAGGGGTCCAACACGATCGAGGCATACTCCAACTGAGGTCGTACCAACGTGTAGTAAGCAGCACTTTTCACATTTGAAGAGCACATATATAGGTTACGTTTGATGAAGCCAAGCGATCTGTTTGCCTTGGTAGTTACTCTTCTAACTTGGTTTTCCCACCTCAAATTCTTATCAATTTCAACACCTAAATATGTATGATGGCCCACATATTCTAGGTCTTCACCATTTAGCCGGTAGACGTATGTCTGATTGGATTTCTTCCCTACGATTCTTAATTGGTGGCATTTTGTTACATTAAAAGTCATGTTTCCATGTTTGTGCCCATTTTTCCAGTTTATATAAGTCATTTTGCAGTCGATCTTCATTACCCTGGTTTTTAATTTCATTATACAACAAACAGTCATCTGCAAATAAGCGAATTGAGGACTCAACGTTCTTGCTTATATCATTCACAAACAGCAGAAACAGTAGTGGTTCAAGCACTGTGCCTTGTGGAATGCCCGACTTCACTCTTACGGTTTCTGAGCTTTCCCCCTCTATAATCACCTTTTGGGTCCTAACCAACAGCCACGCTCTTATCCATCTCCCAACAGACGTTTCAACTCCAATACCGTAGTTTTCCAACTTCATAAGCAATCTATGGTGGGGAACAGTATCAAGGGCTTTGCTGAAGTCAAGGATAAGCATATCAACGACTTTCCCTTTGTCTCTACGACGAGCGATATCTTCCATCGTTAAAAGAAACTGTGTTTCACACGATCTTTTTTCACGAAAGCCATGTTCCTCGTTTATTAGGATTCCATGGTGTTCACAGTGCTCCATGAGGTGTTTAAAAATGATGTGTTCAAGAATCTTCCATGGTACTGAAGTTAGAGCAACAGACCGGTAGTTTACTGCCTCGTGCTTAGGTCCTTTGCCCCTGTGTATTTTATACAACAATACCTGTTTTTCAGATAGATGGTATTTCTCCTGAGACTAATGATCTTTCGAACAGGGACGCCTGCACCAGCTTAGGGCAGGAGGGGCAGTGTTGGTGCCGAGGGCAAATCGTGGAATTTTTCTACTAACATAATCGAATATTCCTAGGTGGGAGGGGGCAAGGGTGGGGTAACATAACAAAATATCAACTTGAATATGTGCCACCCATGGCTCTTACCATCAAAGATTCTAAACATAAAGAAAATGTTGAGGAAATTATCCATACATAAAAAAGGGTATTAAATGGCCTTGTCACTATACACAATATTTGGTTTTCTAAAAATCATGGCTGTTATAAATGGGCTGGTTGTAAAATTTTGATTGCCCGCCAAGTTTTTATACCGATTTATCCTCCTTAGGTTTCTGGAGTACTTCGGAGGGAACACGTCTTTTGTTTATCATCTATTATCTTTGTCGCTCTCCCTCTTGTGGCCGACCCTGTCACAGACGAACTTTTCATTCTCTGCGTTTTTGTGCTGGTGTTATCATTTTTCTAATATTTTCTAATACAGTAAATATTAACATAACGAGTGTAGTCAAAGTGGTCATCGATTATCGATAAGATTCTATAGTATTTTCTTATATTTCAGGGCACTTCTTGCCCCCTCTGCCCCTCTTCGAAGAGGGCAGGAGGGGCAGCTGCCCCTCCAGCCCCCCCTGTGTAGGCGCCCCTGCTTTCGAATATCACATTGAAAACTGGAGCAATCTCTGCACATGTTTCTTTTAGTACTCTTGTTGGCAGTTTGTCTGGGACATTTGCCTTTTTTCAGTCCAGATTGGAGAGTAACTTTTCTATTCCCTTGCATGTTATCTCCATTTGTTTGATGCTTTCAATAATTGATGATATAATTTCAGGTGCTTCACTTGTTGATTCTTCAGTGAAAATGGATTCATCATGTTGGCTTAATATTTCTGCCTTTCCCTTTGCATTTGTGACATCTTTGCCATTTTTATTTAAAGCAGGAACTCCAATGTTTTCTTTTTTCATCGATCTTACATAACGCCAAAACGTTTTAGAAACAGAAAATGTGCTAGGGATTTCTTCCTTTCGTTCTTTGAAATCTAGTAGGCTGAGGACATATTCATTGTGAGCATTTATTAATTTTTTTTATTTCCTTTGTTAAGTCTTTAAAATGTTTCCAGTCCGACTCCTTTTGTGTTCTTTTTGCTTTTTGATAGGCTCTCTGCTTTTTTCTTATTTGTCTCCTAATGCTATTGTTCATCCATGGTATATTCCATCGTTCAGATAATGCCTTCATTGGTATATGTTTTCGGATCGAATCGGAGAGTTTTTAGGTCAATGTTGACCACAAAGTTTCAACTGTCTTTGTTCTTGAATCTAGTTCAATTTCCTGCTGAATACTCTTTAGGTCTGCTTTTTTGCTGCCCATATCTCCTTTTTTATAAACATTTTGAGGCTTTTTCTTAGCAAGTGAGACTTTTATGTTGATTTCTGTGATAAATATTCTATGATCATTGATCCCTTCATGTGTTTCAATGCTTTTCACAAGGTCTGGGTTAGTAGTACAGACAATATCAAGCAATTCTGCTAATCCTGTTGGTTCTTTTACAACTTGTGTAAGATCATTTTCCTTTATGATGTCAATTACACTCTGATTCACGCCATGTCCATACTCTGGGTCTTTTTTGACTTCCATTTTTCCCCAGTCGTGCCGCGCCGTGAAGGGCGGACCACGCCGTGCCGCGCCGTGCCACGCAGAACTAGCAGCCTTTTGGTTCGACTGAGGTTCGACTGTGATTCACCTCCATTTTTTAAAGACAAAAAGTTGGTCGCGCCAAACTGTAGTGTCGCATGCGCATAACCACTTGAGTTCTTTGTCTGAGAAAACAAGATGGAAGAAGAAAGAAATGTCATTAAAGCACTCCTAAATTAAGTAATGTCATTAAAGCAATCCAAACGTAAATTAAGGCATTTTATATTGTTTCCAGCGAAAATTTTTTTGGCTTATTTCAACAGTGTGCTCAGTTTTTTAAATTCTTGATATAATGTAGTTTCGGGTCATAAAATGGTATTGGAACGTAAATTAAATCATTTGAGGCTATTCCGGAGAAAAATTTTTTTTAATAAAATCCATGATGTTATTAGATTTTTGCATATCTGCAGCCAGAGATTTTTTGAAAAATGACTTGCATCGATCTTCTTCTCAAAACGTAAGCTTGAATTCATCCAAAACACCTAATATAGTGTTGGGCAAGGCATTTGACGTTGTTTTGACCAAAAAAATTATATTCATGATTTATTTTTAGATTTTTTGCATATCTAGATTCAAAGATTTTCCGAAAAAATAACTAGGATCTTTTCTCAAAATATGAGCTTGAATTCGGTCCAAAACACCTAAAATGTGTCTTAAACGTAAATTAAAGCATTTGAGGTTGTTTTGAGCAAAAAAGATTCTTTTTTAAAATTGATGATTTTCTTCAGATGTTTTGCATATCTGTAGTCACAGATTTTTTCAAAATCTGAGCTTAAATTTCATCTGAAGCACATTAAATGATGTCAGGAAAGGCCTCTAAGGTTGCCTTGAGTGAATTTTTGTCTAAATCTCACAGTTTGCTCAGTTTTTTAAATTCTTTTATATCATGTAATTCAAAAAGGTCACCTAACTTTTTCTTTAACAAAAGTTTCCAAATTATGGCAAAATGGTAATTTTTCAATTTGATGTTGTCACTTAGAAAATATTCTTTATAAAAGGTTGACATTTTTTAGATTTTTTGCATATCCGAAGTCAGAAATTTAAAAAGAATGACTTCGTTGTTTTTCTCAAAATCTGAGCTTGAATTAATTCCGAATCACTTAAAATGATGTCAGGAAAGTAATAAAGGCCTTTTAGGTTGCTTTGAGTGAACTTTTTTTGTTTAAATTTCACAGTTTCTTTAGTTTTTTAAAATAGTTTATATCATGTAGATTTGAAATATCAACTTAACTTTTTCTTTCAGATATCATTTGGAATCTTTAATAAAAGCCTCCAAATAATGGCCAAAAGGTATTTTTTCAATTTTATGTTCTCTGTAAGAAAAATATCATTTATAAAAATTTTTTTTATGAAAAATGACTGTAATCTTTTTCAAAATGTTTGCTCTTGATTTAATCCAAAACACCTAAAGTGATGTCGGCAATGTAAATTAACGCATTTTAGGTTGTTTTGAGCGAGAACTTTTTTTTTTAAAATTGATCCGTTTTTTTTATTTTTTTGCATATCCAGACTCAGAGTATTTTGAAAAAAATATTTAGATCTTTTTGTCAAAAAGGTGGCTTACATTTTATCAAAAATACCAAGAATGGTGCGGTAACATAGACTAAGGCATTTAGAAGTTGTTTCAAGCAAAAAATATTTTAAAAATGCGAATTTTTTTTGGAAGTTTCATATTTTTGGAATTTCTTTCTGTTCCGGGGTTAAAAATTTTTTCAAAAATAAGTTGGTTCTTTTTTCAGAAATATAATCTAAAATTCATCAAAAACACTGCTAATGGTGCTCGGGACATATTTTTAAGTATTTCAGAAAAATTTAAGTAAAATTTTTTTGCAAAATTTTGATATTTCTGAAATTTTTTACAGGTCCGGGGTCACAAATTCTTTCAAAAATTACTTAGTTCTTTTTCCCAAAACATAACCAAAAAATGGTCCAAAGCACTTCTAATGATGTTTTGAATTTATTTTCAAACATCTAAGGTTGCTAGGAGTATTTTTGAAATTTTTAACATGTCTGGGGTCTGGATTTTTTTTCTTCTCGAAAATATGAACTAAAAACTCATCGAAAACATTGCTGATGCTGTTTGAAACCTATTGTCAAGCAATAAAGTTTGTTTCGACTGAATTTGAGCTTTGCAATATTTTTATATTTTTGAAATTGTTTTAATATCTGTTGTCAAAGTTTTTATATTGTCCATCATTTTTGTCTTTTAGATGAATCTTTCAAGCTCTCAAAAATCTGTTAGAATGACTGAAGGAAGGTATTTGAAAGTTTTTTTCTTCATTTCATGCCAAGAAGCTTTTTTGCAAAGTTTTCATATTTTAGCAATATTTAAAGGTCCCGGGTCACCAATTTATTCAAAAATGAGATAGTTCTTTTTTTCGGAAATATCAACTAAAGATTTATGGAGAAAACTGCTAATGGTCTTCCAAACATATTTGCAAGCATCATTTTTTCCAAAATGATCTAGAAATTCATCAAAATTACTTCTCATAGTGTTCTAAACGTTTTTCCAAGCATTTTAGGTTGTTTCCAGTGAAAAACTTTTTTTGCAAAATTTTCAGATTTTTGAAGTTTTTTCACAGGTCCGGGGTCATAGATTTTGTTAAAAATGACTTAGTTCTATTTTTCAAAAATGATCTAGAAATTCATCAAAATTACTTCTCATAGTGTTCTAAACGTTTTTCCAAGCATTTTAGGTTGTTTCCAGTGAAAAACTTTTTTTGCAAAATTTTCAGATTTTTGAAGTTTTTTCACAGGTCCGGGGTCATAGATTTTGTTAAAAAGGACTTAGTTCTATTTTTCAAAAATGATCTAGAAATTCATCAAAATTACTTCTCATAGTGTTCTAAACGTTTTTCCAAGCATTTTAGGTTGTTTCCAGTGAAAAACTTTTTTTGCAAAATTTTCAGATTTTTGAAGTTTTTTCACAGGTCCGGGGTCATAGATTTTGTGAAAAATGACTTAGTTCCTTTTTTTCAAAAATGATCTAGAAACTCATCGAAATCACTTCTTATAGTGTTCCAAACGTCTTTCCAAGCATTTTAGGTTGTTTCCAGTGAAAAACTTTTTTTGCAAAATTTTCAGATTTTTGAAGTTTTTTCACAGGTCCGGGATCATAGATTTTGTTAAAAATGACTTTGTTCTATTTTTCAAAAATGATCTAGAAATTCATCAAAATTACTTCTCATAGTGTTCTAAACGTTTTTCCAAGCATTTTAGGTTGTTTCCAGTGAAAAACTTTTTTTGCAAAATTTTCAGATTTTTTAAGTTTTTTCACAGGTTCGGGGTCATAGATTTTGTGAAAAATGACTTAGTTACTTTTTTTCAAAAATGATCTAGAAATTCATCGAAATCACTTCTTTCAGTGTTTCAAACCTTTTTTCAAGCATTTTAGGTTGTTTCCAGTGAAAAACTATTTTTGGAAAATTTTAAGATTTTTGAAGTTTTTTCACAGGTCCGGGGTCATAGATTTTGTGAAAAATGACTTGTTTCCTTTTTTCAAAAATGATCTAAAAATTCATCGAAATCACTTCTTTTAGTGTTTCAAACCTTTTTCCAAGCATTTTAGGTTGTTTCCAGTGAAAAACTATTTTTGCAAAATGTTCAGATTTTTTAAGTTTTTACACAGGTCCGGGGTCATAGATTTTTTGAAAAATGACTTAGTTTCTTTTTTCAAAAATGATCTAAAAATTCATCGAAATCACTTCTTATAGTGTTCCAAACGTTTTTCCAAGCATTTTAGTTTGTTTCCAGTGAAAAACTATTTTTGCAAAATTTTCAGATTTTTGAAGTTTTTTCACAGGTCCAGGGTCATAGATTTTGTGAAAAATGACTTAGTTCCTTTTTTTCAAAAATGATCTAGAAATTCATCGAAATCACTTCTTTTAGTGTTTGAAACCTTTTTTCAAGCATTTTAGGTTGTTTCCAGTGAAAAACTATTTTTGGAAAATGTTCAGATTTTTGAAGTTTATTCACTGGTCCGGGGTCATAGATTTTGTGAAAAATGACTTGTTTCCTTTTTTCAAAAATGATCTAAAAATTCATCGAAATCACTTCTTTTAATGTTTCAAACCTTTTTTCAAGCATTTTAGGTTGTTTCCAGTGAAAAACTATTTCTGCAAAATCTTCAGATTTTTGAAGTTTATTCACTGGTCCGAGGTCATAGATTTTGTGAAAAATGACTTGTTTCCTTTTTTCAAAAATGATTTAGAAATTCATCGAAATCACTTCTTATAGTGTTGCAAACGTTTTTCCAAGCATTTTAGGTTGTTTCCAGTGAAAAACTATTTTTGCAAAATTTTCAGGTTTTTGAAGTTTTTTCACAGGTCCGGGGTCATAGATTTTGTGAAAAATGACTTAGTTACTTTTTTTCAAAAATGATCTAGAAATTCATCGAAATCACTTCTTTCAGTGTTTCAAACCTTTTTTCAAGCATTTTAGGTTGTTTCCAGTGAAAAACTATTTTTGGAAAATTTTAAGATTTTTGAAGTTTTTTCACAGGTCCGGGGTCATAGATTTTGTGAAAAATGACTTGTTTCCTTTTTTCAAAAATGATCTAAAAATTCATCGAAATCACTTCTTTTAGTGTTTCAAACCTTTTTCCAAGCATTTTAGGTTGTTTCCAGTGAAAAACTATTTTTGCAAAATGTTCAGATTTTTTAAGTTTTTACACAGGTCCAGGGTCATAGATTTTGTGAAAAATGACTTAGTTCCTTTTTTTCAAAAATGATCTAGAAATTCATCGAAATCACTTCTTTTAGTGTTTGAAACCTTTTTTCAAGCATTTTAGGTTGTTTCCAGTGAAAAACTATTTTTGGAAAATGTTCAGATTTTTGAAGTTTATTCACTGGTCCGGGGTCATAGATTTTGTGAAAAATGACTTGTTTCCTTTTTTCAAAAATGATCTAAAAATTCATCGAAATCACTTCTTTTAATGTTTCAAACCTTTTTTCAAGCATTTTAGGTTGTTTCCAGTGAAAAACTATTTCTGCAAAATCTTCAGATTTTTGAAGTTTATTCACTGGTCCGAGGTCATAGATTTTGTGAAAAATGACTTCTTTCCTTTTTTCAAAAATGATTTAGAAATTCATCGAAATCACTTCTTATAGTGTTGCAAACGTTTTTCCAAGCATTTTAGGTTGTTTCCAGTGAAAAACTATTTTTGCAAAATTTTCAGGTTTTTGAAGTTTTTTCACAGGTCCGGGGTCATAGATTTTGTGAAAAATGACTTAGTTCCTTTTTTTCAAAAATGATCTAGAAATTCATCGAAATCACTTCCTTTAGTGTTTGAAACCTTTTTTCAAGCATTTTTAGGTTGTTCCAGTAAAAACTACTTTTGGAAAATTTACAGATTTGAAGTTTTTTCACAGGTCCGGGGTCATAGATTGGTGAAAAATGACTTAGTTTCTTTTTTTTCAAAAATGTCTAGAAATTCATGAAATCACTTCTATAGTGTTCCAAACGTTTTCCAAGCATTTTAGGTTGTTTCCAGTGAAAATATTTTTGCAAAATTTCAGATTTTTGAAGTTTTTCACATGGTCCGGGTCATAGATTTGGTGAAAAATGAATACTGTTCTTTTTTTCACAAATGATTAGAAATTCAATTTT
>NW_027019317.1:5840433-5863219 GCF_013076305.1 Rhopilema esculentum
AAAAACTTTTTTTGCAAAATTTTCAGATTTTTTAAGTTTTTTCACAGGTTCGGGGTCATAGATTTTGTGAAAAATGACTTAGTTCCTTTTTTTCAAAAATGATCTAGAAATTCATCGAAATCACTTCCTTTAGTGTTTCAAACCTTTTTTCAAGCATTTTAGGTTGTTTCCAGTGAAAAACTTTTTTTGCAAAATTTTCAGATTTTTAAGTTTTTTCACAGGTTCGGGGTCATAGATTTTGTGAAAAATGACTTAGTTACTATTTTTCAAAAATGATCTGGAAATTCATCGAAATCACTTCTTTTAGTGTTTCAAACCTTTTTTCAAGCATTTTAGGTTGTTTCCAGTGAAAAACTATTTTTGGAAAATTTTAAGATTTTTGAAGTTTTTTCACAGGTCCGGGGTCATAGATTTTGTGAAAAATGACTTGTTTCCTTTTTTCAAAAATGATTTAGAAATTCATCGAAATCACTTCTTATAGTGTTCCAAACGTTTTTCCAAGCATTTTGGGTTGTTTACAGTAAAAAATTATATTTGCAAAATTTTCAGATTTTTGAGGTTTTTCACAGGTCCGGGGTCATAGATTTTGTGAAAAATGACTCAGTTCCTTTTTTTCAAGAATGATCTAGAAATTCATCGAAATCACTTCTTTCAGTGTTTCAAACCTTTTTTCAAGCATTTTAGGTTGTTTCCAGTGAAAAACTTTTTTTGCAAAATTTTCAGATTTTTTAAGTTTTTTCACAGGTCCGGGGTCATAGATTTTGTTAAAAATGACTTGGTTCCTTTTTTCAAAAGTGATCTCGAAATTCGTCGAAATCGCTTCTTATGGTGTTCCAAACGTTTTTCCAAGCATTTTAGGTTGTTTCCAGTGAAAAACTATTTTTGCAAAATTTTCAGATTTTTGAAGTTTTTTCAAAGGTCCGGGGTCATAGATTTTGTGAAAAATGACTCAGTTCCTTTTTTTCAAAAATGATCTAAAAATTCATCGAAATCACTTCTTTTAGTGTTTCAAACCTTTTTTCAAGCATTTTAGGTTGTTTCCAGCGAAAAACTTTTTTTGCAAAATTTTCAGATTTTTTAAGTTTTTTCACAGGTTCGGGGTCATAGATTTTGTGAAAAATGACTTAGTTACTTTTTTTCAAAAATGATCTAGAAATTCATCGAAATCACTTCTTTTAGTGTTTCAAACCTTTTTTCAAGCATTTTAGGTTGTTTCCAGTGAAAAACTATTTTTGCAAAATGTTCAGATTTTTAAGTTTTTTCACAGGTTCGGGGTCATAGATTTTGTGAAAAATGACTTAGTTACTATTTTTCAAAAATGATCTGGAAATTCATCGAAATCACTTCTTTTAGTGTTTCAAACCTTTTTTCAAGCATTTTAGGTTGTTTCCAGTGAAAAACTATTTTTGGAAAATTTTAAGATTTTTGAAGTTTTTTCACAGGTCCGGGGTCATAGATTTTGTGAAAAATGACTTGTTTCCTTTTTTCAAAAATGATTTAGAAATTCATCGAAATCACTTCTTATAGTGTTCCAAACGTTTTTCCAAGCATTTTGGGTTGTTTACAGTAAAAAATTATATTTGCAAAATTTTCAGATTTTTGAGGTTTTTCACAGGTCCGGGGTCATAGATTTTGTGAAAAATGACTCAGTTCCTTTTTTTCAAGAATGATCTAGAAATTCATTGAAATCACTTCTTTCAGTGTTTCAAACCTTTTTTCAAGCATTTTAGGTTGTTTCCAGTGAAAAACTTTTTTTGCAAAATTTTCAGATTTTTTAAGTTTTTTCACAGGTCCGGGGTCATAGATTTTGTTAAAAATGACTTGGTTCCTTTTTTCAAAAGTGATCTCGAAATTCGTCGAAATCACTTCTTATAGTGTTCCAAACGTTTTTCCAAGCATTTTAGGTTGTTTCCAGTGAAAAACTATTTTTGCAAAATTTTCAGATTTTTGAAGTTTTTTCAAACGTCCGGGGTCATAGATTTTGTTAAAAATGACTTGGTTTCTTTTTTCAAAAGAGATCTAGAAATTCGTCGAAATCACTTCTTATAGTGTTGCAGACGTTTTTCCAAGCATTTTAGGTTGTTTCTAGTGAAAAACTTTTTTTGCAAAATTTTCAGATTTTTGAAGTTTTTTCACAGGTCCGGGGTCATAGAATTTGTGAAAAATGACGAAGTTCCTTTTTTCAAACATGGCCTAGAAATTCATTAAAAACACTTGTTATGGTGTTCGAAAAGTATTTTCAAGCATTTCAGGATGTTTTGACGTATGATACTTTGTAAATTTTATACATTATTATAGTAAATTTTATTAATTTTATAAATATTATGTTCTTGAAATTTTATACAGTTCAGGGGTCACAGATTTTTTCAATAATGACATGGTCCTTTTTCCATAATCTGACCTAGAAATTCACCGAAACCCCTCCTGATGTGGTCGGAACATAATTTAAAGCATTTAAACTTTTTGATATTGTGTAGTTTTGAAAGGTCGCATTAACTGTTTCTTTCAGATATCATTTGGAATTTCAAACAGAAGTCTCCAAATTTTGTTAAAAAGGTATATTTTCAATGTTATTATTGTCTCTAACAAAAAATATTCTTTATAAAGATTGACAAGTTTCTAGATTTTTTGTGCTTCCAGATATTTTTTTGATTAAATTACTTAAGTCGTATTTTTCAAAATAGGTGCTTGAATTCTATCTGAAACACCGCAAATGGTGTCTTGAACGTAAATTAAGGCATTTGCAATTTTATCAGCGAAATAAAATTTGTTTAAAAATTAGTGTCTTTTTAGATTTTTTGCATATCCCGATTCCAAATTTATTTTTGAAACGACTAGAATGGTGTCAGGAATGTTTATTAAGGGATTTGAGGTTGTTTCGAACGAATTTTTTTGAAGATAGATTATTTTTTACATTCTATGCATATCCGAAGTCAGAGATTTTTTGACAAATGACTTGGATCATTTTCTCAAAAAATTGCTTTAAATTTTATCTGAAATGCATTAAATGCTGTAGAGAACGTAGTAAATTAAGGCATTTAAAGTTGTCTTGAGCAAAAAAAAAATTTTTAAATTGTTGATTTTTATATTTTTTCGCTTATTCAGAGTCACCTTTTTTGAAAAAATAACTCAGATCTTTTTGTCTAAATTTGATCTTTAATTACATTCAAAACACTTAAAATGATGTCGGAAACGTAAACTAAGGCGTTTGAGGTTGTTTCGAGGGAAACTTTTTTTGTCAAATTTGATGGTTTTTTAATTTTTTTTGCATATTCAGAGTCAGAGAATTTTTGAAAAAATGACTTGGATCGTTTCTCCAAGTTCGAGATTGAATTTTATCCAAAACACCTAACATGATATTGGAAATGTAAATTGAGGCTTTGGAGTTGACTCGAGCAATACAATTTTTTAAAAATTGACAATTTTCAATTTTTTTCATATTCGAAGTCAGAGAATTTTTAAAACTGACTTTGAGATCTTTCTTATGATAAGTCATTGTCAACTTAAACGTACCAGGGAAGACTATCGTGAGCACAGCTATGGAAAAGGTTCCAACCACTGGTTCCGATTGACGAGGTTGGTCCTTACAATCACCAGGAAGCAATCACAAAATCGCTTTTTTGCATGCAAAGCATTGTTTGCAAGAAGAATATTCATAAATCCTCACAAACACGGTCGATACTGATGTCTTCATAATCGCGAATTCAAAATTCATTCACCTTGTATTAGGCAAGCATTGGAATGAGTTCGGAGCTGGTAAAAATAGAAGGTTGTTTCCTGTCCATACCATTGTATCTTCACCTGGAGAAGACAAATGTTCTGCTCTGTTATTTTGCTACGCGTTTAACTGTTGTGATAAGGTGCCCACCTCCTTTGCGGGGAAAGGAAAAGCAATTACATGGGAATGCTGGAAAGCCTACTCTGATGTAGCTAAAGTTTTGCAGCGACTGTTAAATAGACCAGGCAGCATCAATGACGACGATCTTGCACATTTACAACGCTTTGCAATCCTCATGTACTACCGATCAAGTTCCTTAACAGATCCTCATGTACTACTGATCAAGTTCCTTAACAGATATCAACGAATGTAGAAGATTCCTTTTTACCAAGAAGTCTAGAGAAATTGATCTTGTGTCACTAACGTCTATGGACGCGTTACCCCAACACTCGCTACGGACTGCATATCAAGCAAAACCCATTTTAGATATTGTTTGCAATATGACAGATCATTTTAATATTTGAAAGGTAAACAGGATGGCATATCATTTCCGTGCCTGATTCCCTAGTGAAATTTATGCATGCCTGAATAAATGGTATCAGCCTTTTGCTCGGTAACTGTGCAAAAGAGAGAGGACCTTTTTCAGTAAGAGGACTTACTTTGACTTATGAACCTTTTTTATGGTACTTCTAGGTACGTCTAGGGACAAAGCTGCCAGAAGGTGCAAACGCTTCCCGATGCCTCTTTTTGGCTTTGGAAAACGGCTGAAGAAATTGTCTCCTTCCTGGGCGAAGGTAGATGAAGCTTCAAAAGCACTTAGTGAACTGAAACATTGCAAAAGCAAAAATGGGTGCTCTAAAGTCAAGCGCTTTGCACAGAGCTTCGCAACTGTATTGCAGAGTGTAACGTAGATGGATAGAATACAGCATGATACTGCGCTGTATGTTTTTACTCATTTTATCAGGAAACTTTAGAAAGCACTAGCATACCAGACATGAGAATCCTCGCTTTGAAAACAGCACAAGGGATACTTTAGTTTGAAGATCTCTTTTTCCAGCCTATCAAACTATTCAGGTTTTAAAAATTATAATCATAAAGCTAACTATAAGCAAGTTACTTTAATGACGTCTTCCGAGGACTAGGCAAGAGTACCCTAGTCTAAGAAAAGCAAAGGGTATTTCTAAGTTGCGGGATAATGTTAAACTTTTTCAGCATATCAAACTGTTTAGGTTTACCAAGTTTCATGAGTGTTTAGCTAACTGTATGAAGGTTGCTACAATAACGTGTTCCGTGGACTGGGTACAGGTATTCTAGTCTATTAATAGCGCTATGGGTATTTCTGAGTAAGGAAACCACTTTATCTTTTTTATCATCTCAAATTATACAGTTTTACCAAATTTTGTGCCACTATAGCTAACAGGAAGGTACTAACAGCAATAATGTCTTCCAAGGACTGGGCACAAGTACCCCTTGTCTAAAATTAGCACAAGGGGTATTTTCAAGTTGAGAGACCTCTTTGAACTTTTCTGTTTATCAAATAATGCAGGTTTACAAAGTTGGTTGTAAAGCTAACAAGAAGAAATATAGCACAACAATGTGTCCCGTAGACTCGGCACATGTTCCCTAGTCTAAAAATAGCCCAAGAGGGCATTTGTCAGAAGGGGTCTATTTCCTATTTTATTAGACTCCTTAAGCATTATTAGACTACTAGAAGATACAACTCGTGGAAAAAAGTATCGCCATGCACAGTGAGAACCTGTATGAAATCAATGATCATGCTGACCAAGTTGAGTATCAGTTGGAGTATCTGGATAATCAGAGCCGCCGTAGCAATGTCAGAATTACCGGTGTTAGCGAAAACAAGGTCACAGAGAAATCATGGGATGATGTCATAGAGTTAATCGGCGAAACAACAGCTATCGTAACCCAAATCAAGTAGACCAAATCAAAATCTAGTAGCCTAGGCCTATCAGTTTCTCATAGGGCAAGCTCTATAAATGACAGTAGTTATCATGAAGTATCCTTTGGTTAATTTGCTGAACCTAACTGTTGTGTTGTTTACAGTGTTTGTTGATCAGAATTGTTGTTTTTACTTCATTAATATCATATTTTCATCAGTTTAGATGCCTGAAATAACAACGTCGTGTGGCATTTGCCACAAAAACATACCAGATAAGCCTTTTCTCTCCTGCCATTATTGCAATTCTTGTTTCCACATAGAATGTAAGGAAATTTCTTTATCGGAGTATACAGCAATTATCAATAGAGTTCACAAAGTTCCATGGTTTTGCCTTACATGCACAATAGCACAAAATGAATCAATTGTTCCTTTTTGAACAATTGACGATGTTGAATTATTAAACTTGTATGAAGTGAATATCCCATCCTTTCTCAAATCAGCGCCATCTTTCCAGATCACCTCAAATCTTATGAATTTGCCCAACCTTGGAGACTATGATGTTGCTGAGCGTTTACCTGTCAATACTAACTCCTCTCATCACACATTACAGGACCTTTCTAATCATGAGCATTCCCAAAATGATTTTTCTCTGCTACATATGAATATCAGAAGTCTGTCTTGTCACTATGGTGAGCTTGTTTCTACTTTTGTGAGTCTGTCTATTAAATTTGATGTTTTTGGAGTTTTTGAAACTTAGGATTCTTTTGAAAATCCAATGAAAACCAATGTTGAGATTCCTGGTTACAGCTTTTTCTCTGGCCAATCACACAATCAGAATGATGGTGTTTGTATTTATGTAAAAGCTGGTCTTTCCCTAATTGACAGATTGACTTGAACAATACCACTGCAGATTATGAAGCTGTCTGGGTTGAGGTTGAAAATAGAAAAGGAAAAACACTTATTATTTAGCTGCTTGTATCGCCATCCAAACTCTAACCCTGATAACCTCACTACCTATTTGCTAGAAATTCTTTCTAATGCAGCTGTCACAAGCAAATAAATATTTCTTTTAGGCGATTTCAACCTTCTTTCACAACTTCTTTGAATCTGTGTCAAATACTCATCAATATGCTACACGGTAAGCCACAAAAAATGACATTTTCTTAATACGGAAAAATACTCTACAATATGGTATCAAGTCTGTACGTTTCCTTGGTGCTAAATCTTGGAACAATATCCCAGTGGATATAAAAATATCATTGTCTGTTGTCAGGTTTTCTCAAAAGTTTAAAACCTTTTTATTCAACAAGAACTATCAAATTTGATTTTGAAGCAAAATTTATAGTTTTATCATTCATGTAAATGATCAATTACTTTAAAAACTACCCTAGGAAAGGGGGTGCTCTCTCTTTGATTAGTTTATCTACTGAGAGAGCTCCTCCTAAAGAAATTCCTCTACAAACAACATCTTATGTAATCGCTATTCATTGTTATTGAGTATTTTATTGTTATTGCCTATATATTGTCATTAGTAATGTGTTAACATTGTATGTAATTATTTGTAATGTAGAATAAAAAGATGCTGTATGTAGAGGGATTTTAAAATATAAAACTGGACTGAACTGAAATATTACGCATGTCAAATTGTGCATTTTCTTCACGTTCTATGCTTTTCTCGCAACTTGCACGATTTTTCATCTTGTCAATCTATCTGGTACGCAGCTCATGAACTGCAAGGAACCCAATAAACTGAAAACAACTTATCCTTACATCTACGGGTTCACAACTTTCAAGAGTTTGCCTACAAAACTTCCATTTTCAAAGATTTACCTACAGAGTTTGAATCTGTGGGGGGGGGCGGGGTGGGGTTGTCACCTATCTCTCAAACCAATTATAAGTGATTTGTAGTCAATCATGTTCTTGCAGTGGGGATGAGTATTTTTATTGTATAAAACGGGGAAAAAATTGTCAAAACAAATGTTTCTTTAGTTCTTTCCTGACGATGTAGAACGTTTCCAGGACTTTTGTTTTTAAACTGAATTATGTCAAAAGTTGGTCCAATGACGAACAAACTTGATATTTTAATATATCCTGGTACTTAGAAATGGAAATTTTCTATTATTTTTGTTCCCCTTGAACCTCTGTGTTCTATATCAAATTTGGGTAAAAGTGTTGAAAACACAGTGCCTGGCTGCCTTCAATTCTTGCCGAATTTAACGTTAGAAATCGGTGAAACCGTTTAATTTTTTCCCCTGAAATTGCATTTTATTTCAAGTCACTGACGATTCTACGCAAAGCATTAGCATGCCTTTTCAGTTTTCATCGTTGTTCAAACAAAGTCAGCTGCTGAGGGTGGGTAGTGTGACAAAGCCTCATGCTTTTGCTAACCTAACATATTCTTAAGTCTTCAGTCAGGAATTGCACTCTTTATTTATAAGAACAATTTATAAGAACGCGAGCTTCAAAATTGGTCAAAAGTTAAGAACAAAATAAGAACACGCTTAAGCTGAGCTACTGTAAAATACAATTTTGAACAACGTTTTTTCTCGAAAACTAAGTTTTTTAGCCATGTGTGGGTGTTTTTTCGGTGAATATTCAAATTTGTCGGCAAATGAAGGTTGCCTGACTCACTGTGTTGGCAAATGAGGCCTGAACACGCTAGAGCGAAAGAGCTAGCAATCGCACTGCTTACACCCTATTAATTTAAGAACAAATTAAGAACTATCCAGCATCAGATTTTAAACAAAGAAATTAAGAACAGTCAGCCTGAACTTAAGGTTACTGGTTCTTATATAAATAGAGTGTATTTGGGGACTACCATAAAAAGTTAATTTTTCTCTAGTTTGCGGCATCCCTAAAGCTTACTCGCCTTTTCCACTGCGATAAAAATAAGAGCTACAAAGAAGAATCGCCAGTCCCTCCCTCCCCGCCCCTCTCTCCCAGTCTTTCCTTGCCCCCCCCCCCATCTCTCCCCATCCCTCCTTCACTGCCAGCATCACGCTAATTTTTATGCCAGGAATCCTGAGGAAGAATCATGGCAATCATGATCACAACTTCAACAACAGTTTCTATGTCGCCAAGGCAACAATCGCTCGATCTTCATGCTTCTCCAGCAGATCAGGGATCACGTACTTCTCTTGGCTTTGTCAGCCGCACAGCATATATACTTTCATTAAAATATTAATTACTTTACTTGCATGAAAATACGGATTTGATGCTACAGTTTTGAACCGCCTAAATACATTGGGAGTAGTTTATTTGCTGACTGCTGTAAAAAAGAACATCGAGTTACCACATGAAGCCAGCTAGAAGCTGAAAAGGACGTCCTCGTGTTGTTGCTGAGGTTTTGGAAGCACCTAATGAGTCCTGCTTATTCTTGGTCAATTCGTTGTCGCATTTTTACACTTGACGTTTAATTTAGTGTCTGAGCGAAGGTGTCGTTTCGTTAGCGAAGTGCGACGGCCTCCCACCATGACAACAGAGTTTTAGTACTAGGGTCATTAGTTACTCTGGCATCGTAAGCACAGGGTTGAAATGTAATATGCAAGGCAGCTGTAAAACAGCAAATATTTTCTTTGGATCTGCTTACTGTTCTGCATATTAGAAAAGTCTCGTAAAATCTGCACACGATGCCTCGTAAAAATCGAGTCCAGGATAGCGTCGATATGAAACAGGTATGCATGCAGCTCTTTATTGGAGATTTTTGTTTAATTATAAGTAAATTTCACTCTGTTCAGATTTTATCTTTTTAAAGCAGTTTCTTGAAAAACAAAGAAAGAATGTGTCCCAGTCTGCAGAGTGTGGCTGACGCACGCTCGAGGCACGCCAAAATTTTCTGATTGAACACCAAATTTACTATAGTACTATTAAAAAAACTTAGATTTGCACGCAAAATGATTAATAAAGAAAGGTTTGCACGCAGAAAACATGGCGTGAATGAGTACTGCATGCGCGGGATCTCGTCGAGAACTGCCATACTCTGCAGACAGGAATGTATCGATCCCCCAGGTTATTGTACATAGAGAACTATGACAGTCAGATCATTGCAGCAGATGAAAGAGAGAAATGTTGTATTTTATTTTTGACATTAAAATTGTTTAGAGCAGAAGCTCTGCTTCAAGTAGGTTTGTAAGTTGGTAAACTAATTCTCTTAAATTGACAATTTATAACTGAAACTTTCTATTCAAATAATTACAAGCACATGTTCTTATTTCTCTTAGATAGTGGAAGAAAAAAGCAACACTCCTTATGCTAAATTGAATGACTCTTTTTCTCCAAAAATGAAAAAGCTGAAAAAAGAAAGTACTGCCCAATGGCAACAACTGACAACACAAGTTGATGTTGTATCAAAATGGCAGAAGTATGTATCTTCCAGAAGGAGAATACATAGTAAAAAACTTGCCAAAATGATTGGTGAACATAGGGAAGGTCCTGCACCAAAAGGTGTTGTTAAAACGCAAGGTACTTTTGAGACATTGAATTCTACACATAAAGGAATTGATTCTGATATTGGTGAAGATGAAGACTTTGATGATTTCAAAAGCTCATTCACTACAGAATTAACAGGCAGTCTTGGAGAGAGGCCAGCTTCTAGAAAAAAAGCCACATCAGCTAACAGTCGGGCACTTATTATCTACTTTTCAAAACTGGCAGGGAGCTGTAGTGCAGAAGATGTGATAGATCTTGACTTTGTAGATGGATTGATAGAAAATGGCGCAGATGTAAATGCCACTGACACTCATGGGCAAACTGTGTTCCATGAAGTTGCAAGAGCTTGGCATGTTGATGTTGCAAAGTTCCTTATTCATAAAAATGCTGATATTAATAAAGCTGACAGATTTGGGCGTACTCCTCTCCATGTTGCCAGTGCTGTTAATTATCCAGAAATGGTTGAATTTTTGTGTAAGAATGGAGGTAAGTTTAAAGTGAATTATAAAACATGTGGTGAATAATTTTTCTTCATTGTCATCATCATCATCATCATCTTGACTTGCTGATGGCCTCTCTAACTTTCCTTTCACCTATTTTTATTTTAACACTGAGGTCACGTGCTGCCTTATTAATATCATTCTGCCAATTTTTATCAGTTTCCTTCTCTGTATTCACTCTGTACAACTCTCATTTTTCATTCTCCCTATGTACCCTGCCTAAGATATTCTTTAGAATTTTGTAAATATGCATTTCCAGCTCCATTTATTGTCCACGCAGGCTAGCAAGTTTTCAACCTATCAAGACAGTACTGTTCGTTGTTCCTAATTGCAAATTCAATTTTGATAAAGTATCAGTTTTGGATTTTATGATCAGGACATTCAGTTGATTTAAGTAAGAAATTAAAATGAGCAATAGTAGATACTTTGTTGGTGTTCCTTATAAAAAACATTCATCTTGTATTGATTAGTCAAGTGGTAAGTTTATTCCTTTTATTTATTGTGTTTAGATGCATATTAAAATGATCTATAAATGATATATTATCATATCTGTCTAGCCAGCACTGGAAAGCAGAACACCTTTGTTTGGCTATCATCTACCCACCTCACTGTTTGTTTAAATTTTTGTGAAAAGCCTAATAACATGCTGACTTATATGCCCACCCTGTAGATACTTGCAACAGAGGAGACAAAGTGCAAAAATACCTATATTTATGTGCTTCTTTGTTTCTCATATAGCCCCTTTCCATGTTTTTAAGATGTATTTTCTCCCCTCTATATAGCTGATGAGCATTTTGAAAAAGAAATAGGGTGGTTTGATTTGCAGCAATTGTATATCATGAGTGAAAAACTAATAGTTATAACTGATGATTACAATTCAGTTGCAGATATAATTTCTAAGTTTTATTTGTAAGCTGTTTGAAACGATTGCAAGAAAATGAATAATATACAAAACTGACCATAAATGAGGCCCTTTTGTTGATAAAAACTTATTTTGCATTGCAATTTGATAAATCATTTATTGTCTTTTCAAGGTGATTTAACTTCGAAAACCCTTCATGAGAACCAAACACCAGTGCATTATGCTGCCAAAAATGATGCTGTCAACTCATTGAAAATGCTGTTGAAACTAAATGCAAATGTGAGTGATAGGGATTTTAAGAACAGAACACCACTCCAATTAGCTGCAGAGTTAGGTAAATATATAATTCCTGATTTTTTTAGAAATTATAAATTGCAGAAATCAGAGTTGCAAAATCTACTTGCAGTTTGATGCTTCTATCTTGAAATGCGTAACAGGAAGGATCCACTGAGTGGAGGAATTTAAAATTAACGAGATGGTATTTGTGGAAGTGCACCATGTCAAATACCTTTCCTATATATATATTTGTGTAGATAGTTAAAAAGATCTAGCAATTCCAACAAGTGCTTTTCATTAAAGAAAGAATATTTGGTATATTTCTTTGTACTAGCTTTTTTTGAAGCAATATTATTTGGGTTGTTATTTTTTTCATATATCTTTCTTTTGTAATCAGTGTAGATTCTAAACAGATTTCCCTGAAGCTTAAAATAGCTTTTTGTTTTAGATTTTTGGAGATATTTAGGCAAAAGTCGTTTGTTTCTTTAAACTTAATAATTATATTTTTATGCTTCTTGATAATGTGATTGATTTTTGTTTCAACAGAAGGGGTTTATGCATAAATATTCATGCAGAAATATAGACTTTTATTTATGATTAGACTGAGTGATGTCAGTTAACAGTTACTGTATTAATACTGTATTGATTTAATCTTTTTTTATATACTATCTAGATCGATCAGAAACAGCAATGTATTTGGTAGAGCAAGGTGTCCCTGCAGGAGTATGTGATTCAAGTGGACTGCCAGCCATGACACTGATGATTCAGAAGATGCCTCTCGTTGCAAAGAAAGCAATAGGCCAGTTCCATTCAACAGATCGAGCTAACCGGAAACAATGCTTCTACCTGAATTATTTAGAGACAAAGTTACCTAGACAAGACACCAGTTACGCAAAATTACCAATGGAGGTATCATAACCTGCCCTTTGTTATTTCTGGATTAGTTGTCGTCGATGCTACTTTGATAGTATTTATTTTGATACTTTGTTAGATGACAATGATATTTTGATAGTATTTTTCAACTTTAGTAGATAACATTGGTACAAGCTTCAAATAAGTTCTTACTGTGGTATGATTTAGTTTGAATTGAATTTGAAATGGCTGTTACCTTTTGAATCTAATGGCTTCACAAAAGTGGTTTGAAGTTTGACGGTCATATTGTTTAAAAACTTGCCGTCGCCATTACTCGTTCGTCGAAGTGGTGCAATACTTTCCGAACGTAAGTGTTTATAACCAGTTGTGGATCGAAATAAGCCAATCAGAAAACGCGAGCACATGACTGTTGAGGTTTCCCAATCAGTGCTGCTTGCCTATAGAAAATGTTACCAATGAAGTCCTAAGGTGAAAACGAACCCCTTCTGTCTACACAAAAGCGGTTTTTTCATGTTTATGTAGATAGATTCTAAAACTGCTAGATGGAACGACGATCGGGCTTTGCCAACAATCCGAAACATGTCGCCATTATAGGTTTTTTGCACTATCTAGATTTTCTAGTAAATGCTGTAGCCCTAACGCTGGGGTTAAACATCGCTCTACAAATGTTGAATAATCTACAGTCAGATTTAAAATGCGTTTAGCGAGGCTTTAAATAAAGATCAGTTATGCCCTAGTAAAGCATGTCCTTGTGTCGGACTGGCCCCTTTTTGAAACTGAAGACGTTATCACTGTTAAAAAATTTTCCAATCCAAAAGATTAACCAATAAACATTATCCATACTGTTTCAGTACATCTTTCTTTCTAAGTGTATGGAGGTCGTTTACATCACTTAAAGTAACAGGCAGAATAGGCAGTCTTCAACCTGACATCATATTTGCACGATACGGTTGCGACGATTTTGGTACGGTACCCATTGCTTAATATTCTTGCATACCAATCCTTTTTTCTATTTTAGTGTACTCTGGAATTCAAGCACTTGGACCTTATAATGCACCCGGTTTTTTTAAAACTCATTGAAGTGAAATGGCGAAAATTTGCTAAAACCAGATGCCTGTTGCAAGTCGCCTTTCAAGTGTTGTTTGTTATCATATGGACAACCGTTGGTGTTTCATTACCTAGAGATTATAGCTACTACAAGCCAATGTCCGAGCGATGGTGGAATGTCACTCTAGAAAGCATTGCAGTGCTATGGACGTTTTATTTCATATTTTTGGTAGGTTGGCAGATTGCTACAATGAATAAATTGTTAATTTCAACCTCTATCCAGGCTACCAGAGTCACAGTGAAAGAGTTGGGTTTGACAGTAAGTTTAGTCAAATAGTGGAAAGCTGTAAGATGGGAGGGGAGGAACCTCTTTCCTCGCTTTCTTTCATTTTATGATCTTTAACTGTTTGATTTTACTCTTTAACTCGACTCCTTTTTGTGAGTCTGGTATAGACTGACTCCATGAGCCTGTTTTTCGCTACTTCCTCCCTTTACGGACGCTACAACAGAAAATTCAGATAGGGTATGGTTATGAGATAAAATGATTGACTAGAACTGATAAAGCTTAGAGTTTAGAAGCAGGCTTATAGGTATTTGCGCTCACCTTTAGCAATGCTGATAGCGTTATATATATTTATACTTATACACAATGTGTTTACCCAGTTCTTTTGTTGCATTAGGAACTATGGGAATACAGGGCGTCTTCAGCTGCTAATGCCAAATGGAAGAAATGGAGAAAGGGTGAACTTGAAAAAGACATGCAGTTTTGCCATCCAAGATGGCCAGAGGAGCGAAAATATATATTACAGGAAATTGATGAAGTAGAAAGGTCAAAAATTTCCTATTTCAAGGATGCTTGGAATTATTTTGACTGGATGACATATGGCTGGATTCTCAGCGTGATATTGTCGAGGGTGGTTGCTGTTGCTTGGCCAGAGAGTCAAGCCAAGTCACTCCATACCAGGTTCATGGCAATTGCCCTTATATTCATATGGTTAAGGCTGATGAAAGTGCTGCGGATATTTCAGGCTCTAGGTATGACGTTTCTCTTGTCACTAAAGTTTGACATTTAATGACCTGACATTTAAATATACATCCACGAATATATTGATCGTTGTCTTTATGAACAACGCCTGCAGAGAATATTGTCTTCTCCATTTCTAAATACCCTTGATTCGACTCTGTTAGGCAGTATGAAATGAACAATAATTCCTTTGATTTCTAGGTCCTTTCATTGTTATGATCGGTCATATTGTGGACGATACACTCAAGTTTCTGTTTGTCTATTGCCTCTTGTTCATTCCGTACGTTTGTGCTTTTTGGATAATATTTGGTGGGAAAAGCAACTCAGCTATTATGAAGGCAGCTTCTCAGCCAGTGACATCTTGGGAAAAATTTAATGACCTTGTCTATACTGTTAGTCAAATAACTGTCGTAGGTGAGTGACTTTAAATTTCACACTCGAGATACTTTGCTCCGGATTTCTTTATTCCTTTTTTATATAAAAGGACTTTTGCATTTTATTGCATTCTACCAGATGTCACTAAAAGTATTGTTTTATATGGAGTGGTCAAAGCATCCAGCATTTCATCGAACATTGAAAACCAAAATTTGTTTTTGACCGTGATCAAACTTCATCCGTCATGAGTTCGCAAATGTTGGGTGAAATGTTGGGTGAAATGTTGGATGCGTTTGAGCGGGGCTTTATGGTGGCATGCGTTACAGTATACTTTGAAAACTCTCGTACATTACAGTGGCAATATAGTGAATTTAAGTAGAAAGTTGAATTAGACTCTCAAGTTTAGACCGATTTATACATTTTTTAGGGGATTTCGCTTTCGATTCGATTGCTGCAGTTGATCGACTGACGTCACAGTTGCTTGTTGGGACATTTATTGCCCTTTCTGGTATCGTTATGATAAACTTATTCATTGCCTTGATGTCTGACACGTTTCAACGTGTTTATGACAACGCCAAAGCCAATGCCGTGATGGAACGCGCCTCCGCAATTTTTGATGTAGAGCAACAACTCAGCAAAAAGAAAAGGGATTGGTTCAGAAGATTCATTCACACACATTGCTGTCCATTGGTATGTTAATTTTTGCCGATGATACATTAATAGTATATCAGATCACTACCTGTCTTAGTACTGTAATTGATATGAAATACCATATCGAATATTGTATCTTTTAATTGCAGCAAGACTATTATGATGACGATGACACGGAAGATGGAGGAGAGCTTGAGAAAATGACGTTTCAGATTAAAGAAGTTGTTGATGGTATTGATGACGACATAAAAGCGGCATTTCAGGACGGAGGCTTGAGGCGGTCTGTCGAAGCGGAGTTCCAGGCAATGAAGGAGATGGTTAGTGACGCATCTAAAAAGCAGGAGCGAAAGATGCGGCAAGTAGACCGAAAACTGGACGAGTTGACCGTCCTCGTAAATGAGCTAATGAACCGGACGGCACCTGCTCAAAATAGGTTGGCAAATCTACCACCGCCGTCAGCACTTTCGAAATCTTTTGGGGAAACATAAAAGTTGCAGTGACACCAACTCTCTCCAACCATTGTCAGTCAGTTTCGCCTTTGCGGTCATCTGTTTAAAAAATGTCGCTCATCTTAGAAGCCCACTGTTATCATGTCCAATCAGATTATAATATCGCCATATTTTTAAGAGGTCCATCCATGCATAAGTTTGTTATTTTAGAGCTGGAATACTTGTCCAATATCGATTACAAATTTATATTGACATCTCCCTCCCATCCCCCTCTTACTTTTCCAAAAATGTTTCAAGCGTGATTTCTATATATTTAAAAAAGAAAGCAGATAACTGTGACTTTTAGATCTTCAAACACCATAGACTTGGCAATGTCAGTGGCTTTTCGGTTACGTTTGCACTGTCTTGTGTTTCAACTGTACCTTTAGTCGACCCAATATCATTTTTCTACTTTCTCTGAGGATAAGTACTAGGCAAAGTGATTTCTTTACGATTGGTCTAGCTCAACCTTTTACTTCTGGCCTATTTTTCAGTTACCATCATTTTTTATAAAAAAACGAGAGTCCTTTTGATGTCATTGATTTTGATATTTCAGGTTCTGACAGGTATAATTTTGCGTTTACTTTTGCTCTGATGAAGCCCCATATGCCGGTGCGAAATATTAGCCATCACTTATTTGTGTGTTTATTGTTGTTCATTCTCATCGCGTTGCGGTGTTCCTTAAACACTACTATAATTTTGCATGCTGAGAAAGTTTTATTTGGTACTAGAAACTTTTACGCAGGATAACGCCCATGAAGTTGGTTTTGTGAGAAATTTTAGAGACACAAAATCTTTGTATTGCTGGTATCTAAAGTTTTATCCGAACCAGCCAATCACAAAGATCTAAAGTTTTGGAGTTATGCCTTTTTAGTTGAAACTTTAGTTGGTTCTTAGTTTTTTTGCTTCGAGTATTGAAGATTCTTGGCTTCTTGTACTCGTCTTTTATAGGAATTTCCTAACGAAAAGAAACGGGTGTAGTTGAATACCGAAAACATGATTTTGTTGAATACCGAAAACATGATTTTGTTGAATACCGAAAACATGATTTTGTTGAATACCGAAAACATGATTTTGTTGAATACCGAAAACATGATTTTGCATTTTCAAGCAGGATGCCACATCAATCTGTCGATTTATAGATCTGTTAGTATTACGTCTTTACGCGTTGCATAAAATTTGGGCCTTTGTTTTTTTTCATTACAGTACATTACAGTATAAAAAGTATTGAATTTGATATTTTTGCCATTGGGAAGATTGGTAAGATTTCTTATGGTATTTATATCATCAAATATTGTATCATAGTTATAATAGTATTAATTTCATTATATTGAGGAACATTATCTCTACTATCTTTCTCATACCTGATATATTTCAACAACATTTTCAATCTTTCATGATAGTAAAGATAAGAGATTTAACCAATTTTAAAAGTGTGACTTTGTATTTAAGAATTTTTGTTTTGCTAATAATGTTGAAACACGCATGTACAAATTTTTACGCAGTTTAAACAAATTTTATCAATGTATTTATATTTTTTACGAAAAAATGTTTTGAGAGTAATTATATTTAATTTTCTGTGCGAATTCCTTCAGTTTGGTTTTATTGAATCTCTGTCAATTGATCCCTTTTGCTTAGGGAAAGATCTGGCTTTTGTTTCATGCTTTGCTTCTCTTTTTTTATTCTTCATTACGTCGGTTTAATTTACGTCCGAGCAACACTAATTTTTGCAAGCAAAGGTCTACTTTCCCCCTTTCCAAAAACATAGAAACTACCCTTTGAGAAAAAGTATTTGCCTCCTCTCAATGTTCTTGCAACCACTGCACATGTATATTTTTGGCTTTATGTTTATCCTAGAAATTTTAAGAAAAAACATAATCTTTCTATTGTCTGTAAGGGCGTCAGTAATGATAAGCGTTATGAAAAGCTATTGTCATCTCAGCGAAATATGACAAGTTTGACCTGCTAAAAATCTGTCAAATCTTTTTATCAAAATGAGAAGAGAAACGTTACTTTAGCTCTTTCGAATATTTCGATACGTATTATGGCTTCAAATTTTCAGCCTAATCTTGTAAATTTTGCAAGACTTTGTAATTATCATTTTTAAAATTAATTATAATGATCATTTTAAAACGATAATGATGATGACTTGTGCTAATTGCAATTTTAGGCTGAATTTTTGAAACCAGGATTTGTTTCGCCATAACTGGGAGTTTGAAAAAAATCAAAAAAGTTCTAAAAAATAATCTTCTCGTTCAAAGGTAAGCCCAGAACAAAATAAAAAGTGGAAACTTTATTCAAAAGCGTATTTTAAAGGGTTTGATTGAACATCATAAGGGATGTGAACCTATTTATTGTGGATTTGTTTAACATTCTAAAAACAAGGAAAGTTGAAAGGCCTATCCCGTTTTGAAAAATATAGCTTTTAATTGCTTTTACATGTTACGTGGGATAAGAATTGTTACATACAAGCAAGATTGTAGATTGAAGCCTTGTTACTTTGCGTCAAAATGTAGGTCTTTTGACTTGCAAAATGTTTGGTTGGAAATTTTCCAAACACCTTAAAGACACTGAAAATGTCTTACACAGTGACATAAACTACATCCAGGGGGTTTTGCTGATGAGGTGGCTACCCTTTTTTTATCAACAAGTTTCAAAATTTTTGAGGAAGTTCCCCAGTTGGCAAAAAACTTGTTTCAGAACGGAATTTTTTGCAAGTGAGTTTTAAACATCATGTTTTTTTAAATCGCGTTTTTCTAATTTTGCAAATTATAACCCACCTGTTTAAATTTTAAATGCACTGTTAGGAGAATGAGGTGGATAATTTTTGACAAAAATAACAAAGCATTTCCCTGCTTCATATTCATATGCTCAGGTGCTGAGCTAAATCTTTTGTATTCCATAGCCTATTTGAAGGGAAGTTAGCTGCATTGTTTTGCTTTGCATTGCATTACCTATTTTGTTAGGACAAATCTAGCCTTATTGGTTACAGCTAGGTGCAAATGGAAAAGAACCATCATACAAAAAACATTCATAAAATTCATTCTCACATTTTAAACAGATAAATTAAGAAAAGACAAAAATTAGCATTGACTACAAAAATTTACAAGTTTACAAATTGGTGATTATCTTTGGCTTGGCCACCAATAAGGTGCTGAGGCAGTAAGATAAACTTCATTGCCATTCAAATCAGAAACTACTAAGCTTTTTGATTCGGATACTTCCTTTATTCTTAAAAGCCCCAGTCCATACTGTCCAGTCATTACACAAATTTTGCCAGCCCCTTTTCCTGTATCTGTTTTAACTGGAGTTTGGGGAGCCAGCTGTGGGTATTCCTTAATCTTCTCCTGAGGTAACAACTGTATGGGCATTATTCTTTTGCGTATTTGGCCAACATGTTGTGTCCTTGCTGTCAGCTCTTGGCCAATGTAGCAGCCTTTTGAAAAATTCACTGCAAGAAGAAAGAATATATTAAGCTAGTAATTACCTCATAGTGTACAATGTTGTACAATCTAACTGAAAAACATCAAAACATATGGAAATAACATGCCTTGAGTTGAGGTTAATGTATGATATAAATATTGCAAATTTGCAGATATATTTATACATAAATATAATGCCAGGTGCAGACTGGCATCACTTTACCAGGGTATACTGCTACTAGCATAGAGAGGCTGATGTGGTATGATTAATGGGGTTAGGGCCTCAATGAGGAGCCTGGACCCAAAACTTTTGTACCCAAAACTATAAAATAAATTTGGAAACACAGATAAAAGCTTAAAAACTGGCGCAGTTACGATATATCTGTGCAAACCTCCGTTGATCCAGGCAAGATTATATTCTAATGGAAGTGCATTGCCTTGTGGAATTTCATCAATACCCTCTGCTACACCCAGCTTATAACGATGCTCATCATAGACAGCTGGGCCAACTGAAATATGTGGTCCAATATTTAACAAGTCAACAGGTGACTGATTCCAGGGTACAAGCATCCTTATCCCCAACGCATCAAGCCTTGGATCTTTGTAAGCAACAATCTTTTGGTCACTTTGAATGTCTGTTTCAATCAAACCACTTTCAGAGAACATTGCCCAAACATCAACTTCACTGCTGGCATCAACGAATTCTACTTTCGCACGCAATTTATACATCTTCAAAACCTTAACAATGCCTTCAACAGCCGCACTGCCAACTTCCAAAAAATATTCGCTATTTTCATTAGGAACAGAGTAAAGAAGGGCATCATAAAGCACCCTTCCTTGAGAATTCAGGAACATAGAAAACATAATATTACTGTCTTCATTTTCCAGTTGTGCTAGATCGTTTGTTATCATTCCTTGCAAAAATTTAGCACTGTCTTGACCTTTGATTCGAATAACTCTCCTGTCATCCAGCTTGACAAGTTTTGGTAAACTCGGTTTCCTAATTTTAGTTTGCGCGTAATGTCGAAGAAATGATATGCAGCATGAAAGCTGTGACCTGCCCCTTGGCCTAAACAAGGAAGCCATTCTTCATTCACTAACACTTCTGCCAGAAATACTCGGGTCTGAAAATTCCAACAAGGATGTAGCAATAAGCGTGCAAACTTTCGACAAACAAGTCAATTTACAAAATTGCTATTGTTAATGTCCTCTTTTTACCATGAGTTGCCATTCTAATCTCAGAAATTTTGAATCTTGTCCAGGATCACTGGTTGTGGTTGTTTTTTTATCACAGGGAAACAATGGATAGAGACAGCTACGGCTACGAGCACCGCACTCTACACCCAACTCTTTCATTTTCACTTTCTGTTTCAAGTTTCCGATATACACTCTTTTTTTATAAGAACAATTTTATAAGAACACGAGCCTCAAAATAGGGCAAAAGTTAAGAACAAATTAAAACAAGCTGAGGCTGAGCTTCTGCAAAATGCAATTTTGAACAACGTTTTTTCTCAAAATCGAGGATTTTTAGCGATGTGTGGGTGCTTTTTCGTTGAATATTCAAATTTGTCAGCAAATTAAGGCTGTCCCACTCACTTTGTTGGCAAATGAGGCCCGAACACCTCCTTAGAGCGAGGAAGCTAGCAAAAGCACTGCTTACACCCACTTAATTTAAGAACAAATTAAGAACAATCCAGCCTCAGATTTTCGAAAAAATTAAGAACAGTAAGCCTGAACTTAAATTTACTGGTTCTTATAAAAAAAGAGTGTAGACCTTTTGCTGCAGAAATTTTCCATCCCAATTTCTCAACATAACTGACGACCTTTTACCGAAGAGGATACCCCTTGTGATACTAAACTGCTATTTTTTTCGGAAATTAAACATGATTTTCTGTTTTTATCTACGAGTTACATTTTGAGAGGAAAGATTTAAAAGCTAAATATAACGATTTCTTCACTTCTTCAGCTGTTCTGAATCAGACTACACTCATTTTTTTTATAAGAAACAAAAATCGATGTTGAGTACTCCAGTTTCTTAATGTTCTGGAAATTTCAATACTCATTGTTTCTTAAGAGTTTCTTAATTATGATGTCATGAATGATGTTATGAAATGTTCGTGACCTTTATCACGTCAAGAGATTCGCTTCCGTTCCGATGCTGTATTTAAATGTGGGAAGTATATTTTTATCCTATGTGTCTTAAGTTCTAGGCCAACAGGGCAATCTTGTTCTTGGATTTTACAAAATTTCGTTGTTCTCAGTTTTATCACATTTTAATAGTTTATCAATTTTTTTGCTTCGAGTTCCTAATAAACAGTCATCCCCGGACTATGCCCGGACTTTGTCAACCGCAATATGTGGGTATCAATTTCAATGTGAACATATTTTCAAGTTAATTTCTTTGTGATGATTGTTGAAGTTTTGAATCATGAGACAAAGAAACGCTCGAACCGTTTATTTGCTAATTGCCATAGAAAATACAATGGCGGATGCTTTGTTGCTGATCGTTTCGAAACACTGGAAAACCATGGCAACAGAACCGCTTCCGCTAACAAATGGACTAGTTTGTTCATACGCAAAGCAAATGAGGTATTTGCGTTTAGATCATATACAAGAGATTTTGTATTGAATTTACAATAAAGTCAGCAAACAGATTACGTACACAGATTACTGGAATGCATTGCCATTTCAAAGGCACCTGATTATGTTTTGCTTTGATTTAAAGTTTGGTACCAAAGATTACGCATTGACTATGAAAATTTAGAATTTCGGTGAATCTTTCAGCAGACGGCATTAAAGTGATGAAATAAAGGTTGGTGTATTCAAAGTCTGGATCTACAACTTCGATTTTTCTGCGCGCCTACTCGACTGCTACTCAATGCTGTGGGTTGGTTTTTCTGATAGCAAGCCTCAAGGAAACAATGCTTAACTGACTTGTAACTAATTGACAAGGTAAATATGAATGCTTTCGTTTTTAAAATAACTTCAACTTGATTATAACCCATAACTGATAACACAACACATTCATGAGAAAGAATTCAAAATATCCGTGTGCCTTCGAGGTTAATTGATAACCTTTGACTTTTATGCTCACGACTGGTAGAGGAACTCTGTTGTTGCGAGAATCAATTGGTCCAATGTCCTTGTGAAACAACGTAGCGACCCAATATGCACTTATTGACAACAAGTGTAGTGCTATAAAGAGGTCGTCGGAAGCCGACG